>PVJH01040012.1:0-16024 GCA_004026705.1 Nesogale talazaci | reverse complement strand
AAAAAAAACAACATAGATCCTATGAGTGGATTTGGGGCTTGCACTTAATCCTAGCTATAGTAAAGTGTGGTGAAGAAATTAGATGGTACGCAGTTCTCAGATAGAATAGCATCTGGAGCCTTAAAGGCTTGTTTCCAAACAAGCAGCCACCTGAGATGTCAACTAAGTCCACTTATCACCTAAAGATTGTTAAATTGCTAATCCAATGCAGAAGGAGGAAATAGTATCAGAGTTTAAATTATGAGACTGGTTTGCAGTAGTCTGCAGTAGTTTGCAGTGGAAGCCCAAGATACAGTTTTGAAATCTACAAGAAATAAGCCTTTGTTGATTTCTCTCTAATCATAATTGAAGGATGGGAATAAAATGGTTACCGGAGTACCAGAGAGATGACTGTAGGAGATCAAAATGATATACCTGACTTGAACCATCAAAACCTTGTTACTTGATTCCTAACTCTGATAGACTTTGGGCCTTACCTGGTTTTCAATATTTTCTTTTTTTCTTCAATATTGGGGTTTACATTGGTTGTATTTTGTCATTGTGGATATTCTTATTGAATCTTTGTTAAGTGTTTTTCTGTATATGAAACCCAAGATTGATGAACCTACAGAGACAACAATTAGAATAGGGGTTCGTCAGGGGTAAGGTGGAAGAGTAAAGGGGAGTGAATATCAAGGAGTTCAAGAGAAAATGTTTTGAAATTGATTGTAGTTGCACACAATACTCCTTGATGTAATTAAACTATGGAATGGTAAAGTTTGGGGGAAAAGAATTCAAGAAGGACATCAAGAAGCTTCCAACCAAGGAAAGCACAGGACCAGATGGCTTTATATGGGAATGTTACCAAGTATTTGGGTAACAGTTTGCACCAATTCTACAGAATATTCCAGACTATATAGAGCAACAGCTAACTCCCAAACTCATTCTATGAAGCCAGCCTTGATTCCAAAACCAGAAGAAAACTCCACAAAGACCAAAAACTGTAGATGAATATCCCTCATGGATATAGATGCAAAGATTTTCAACAAACTTCTTGCCAATAGAATCCAACAATACATAAAAGAAATAATTCATTGTGACCGAATGGAAGTCATACAAGGGACACAAGTCCCATTGGAAAAGCAATGTAATCCACCATGTAAACAAGAAATAATGAGAAACACATTATCATATCAATAGAGGCACAAGATGCAGTTGACAATATCTAACACCAATTTATAATAAAAACACTAAAATAGGAATAGGAAGGATATTCCTCAACATACTGACGGCCATGTGTGAAAATTCAACAGCCAGTATCAAACTCTTTGGGGAGAACTGACTATATTTCCCCTGGAAACTAGAACTAGACAAGGAGGCCTTTTATCACGACTTAATTCAACCCCATACACCAGGGCACGACACTAAGAGTGTGCAATAGATCAACAAGGAAAACAAAGCCATGAAGTTCTTGAGGAATCCCAAAAACAGACTTTGAGGCCAGGGTGAAACTCGCCATCAGACTCAGCCAGAAAACATTCATAAAGCCCCACAAACAACCTGGAACTATTTATAGGCTTTTCTTTTTTGTTGTTTTATTTTCTTTTGCTTTGTTTTTGTGCTTATTGTTTTTGCATGTCTATCTAGGTAAGATAGGTGGGATAAACAATTTGGAGGAGAAAACAATGGGTGGGTCAGGGTTGGGGGGAGGCAGGGAGAAAGAACGGGTTTGTCAACAAACCCAAGGACAAGGGAACAATAAGTAATATAAAATCCATGAGGAGAAGGGTGTACGATGCCTGGTGGCGCTTGATCAATTTCAATGTAGCTGAGAGGAATTACTGAAACCCTAATGAAGGTTGACCATAATTGTGGAACAAGAGGAAAGTAAAAGGAAATAGAGGAAAGAGCTAGAGGCAAATGGGAGGTTTCATCTGCATATATATAATAATAGGGAAATAGATTTGCCATATTTTTGAAACTTAAAATGCACTCTCTTCCCCCAACCCCAAAGTGGGGGAAAAATGAGGGTGTGTCTTATGGTCTGAAGGTGTGGTACCCCCGAACATTTTAGTATACTGGTATTATTTGGTTCAGAATATTTTTTTCTTGTTTTTCTGCTCTAAAAACTGGTTGTGCCTTATGGTCAGGTGTGCCTTATTGTCCAGAAAATATGGTATATTTATACATTTATATGTTAAAGTGGTAAGATGGCAGAAGGACATTGGACCTCGTCTTAAGTATGCCCTCAATGCAAGAACACTTTGTTCTAATAACCGAGCATTCTGTGATGCTCACCTTCCTGACACAATTGCTGAAGTCCAAATGTGTCATAAACAAATATGGTGAAGAAAACTGATGGAGCCCAGCTATCAAAAGATATACCATCTGGGGTTTTAAAAGCTTGAAGATAAACAAACGACCATTTAGAGGAGAAGCAATTATGCCCACTGACCTGTGTCAATAGTTATCGCTTGTCAAAGACCCAGAACAAAAATTTATATTGATGTGGGTGAGGGAAAGATTGGAATGGAGACCCAAATCCCATCTGTAGATAGTTGAACATTCCTTTAAAAAGGGTCACAAGAATCAGGGTGTAACATACAATTTTGCTCAGTTCTTTAATGCTTCCCCCCTCCACTATCATGACCTCAGTTTTGCTAGACCAGAGTATGTACACAGGTAGAGAAAAGAGCTGTAAGTATAGGGAATCCAGAACAGATATCTGCCTCAGAACCAATAATGAGAGTAGCAATACTAGGGGAGGAAGGGGAAGGGGAAGGTTCGGGGGAACTGATCATAATAATGGATGTATAACACCCCCCCCCCCCAAGGTGGAATGGGGGGGATGAGCTGATTCCCAAAGCTCAAGTAGACAGAAAATGTTTTAAAAATGATGATGGCAACATTAGTACAAATGTACTTGACACATGAATGTATGTATCGATTGTGATAAGAGCTGTGAGAACTTCCAGTAAAATGATTTTTAAAAAGTCAACAGCATGCTGGATTTCATATCCAGAACCATTAGACAACAGAAAGAAATCAAAAGGGTAGAGTTGGAGAAAGTAGTGAAACTCTTGCTATTTGTAGGTGATAATACTTTCTATAGACAGAACCCCAGGGAGGCCACATTTGAAACAATCAGGAGGATTTGGATCATCAGTGACTACAAGATGAAATAGGCTGAAATCAATATGGGATTCCTAAATAGCAGCAAAGAGAGCTCTGAAAAAGACATTTAAGAAACCAATACCTCTATCACCCTTTACCCACTTATATGTTGTTCATCCCCATGGGAGGGAGTTATATGTTTATCCTTGTGATCAGTTCTCCCTTTCTCCCCCACTTCCCCTTTATTCTCCTCGTGTCTCTATTCTTATTGTTGACCCTGAGGGCGTTTATACTGGCGGCTTCCTCTGTTGCTGGCTCTTATCTGTCTGTAGCAGTGTGCATGTTCTGGGCTAATCTGATTTATAAGGTAGAATTGAGGTCATGATAGTGGAGAGAAGGAAGCATTAGGGAACTAGAGGTAACTTTACTGCACCCTGACTGGGTCCTCTCTTCCGTGTGATTCTTCAGTGAGGGGATGCCCAGTTGTCTACAGATGGGCTTTGTGCATATGAAAATGATCTATAATTTATCAAGAGTTCATGAGGGAGGGTGAGTGGGCAGGGCAGGGAGGGGAAAAATGAGCTGATATCAAGGACTGAAGTAGAAAGAAAATGCCTTGAAAATGATGATGGCAGCATGTGTACAAATGTGCCTAACACAACAGATGGTTGTGTTGCTTGTGATAAAAAGTTGTAAAAGCCCCCAATAAAAAGTGTTTAATTAAAAAATGCTGATGACAGCAATTGTACAAGTTTGCTTGATCTAATGGAACTATGGATTTTAATTATATATGTAAGAGTTCCTAATAAAATGTTAAAAAATATTACTATTGATGGGAGCGACACAAAGATGAAATACTTAGGAATAAATCTAACTAAAACCAAAACCTTTATAAAGAAAGCTATTGCAAGAGAACTGCACAAATGGAGGAATATTTCATGTTCACAGATAGGAAGATGTGAAAAAGTCAATATTATCTCAAACAAAAGGCAAATACAATGTAATTCCCTTCCATATCTTAATGTCATTGTTAAAAGAAATGCAAAAGCCAGTTGACAACTTCATATCAAAAAGACACAGGTCCCGACAAATAACTTTCCCAAAAGAAGACCAACGCAGGAGGCCGTGCACTGCCCCAACCCAAAGCATACTATACAGCCACAGTAGTTAAAACAGTATTGTACTTGAACAATGATAGATATATAGACCAATGGAACATGATAGAAAATCCAGAAATAAAAGCATCCATCTTCAGGAAACTGATTTTCTACAAAGGACCAAAAAAGATTAAACGGGGACAACTAGTACTAGAAAAATTGGATCTTCATTTGCAGGATAATGAAACAAGACTCATGTCTTGCTCTATGCACATGCAAAAATGAATTCAAGATACATTAAGAGACCTACAAGTAAACCCCAGAGGTATTAGGATCATCAATGAGAAAATTGGGACATACTTAAGGGCTCTAAACTTAAGGGCATGCATACACTACCAAATATAATGAAGCATGCATAGGGGACCACAAAATACATGATTGGAACCTATTAACACTAAAGCATTTATGTCACAAGACTTCATCAGAAGAGCCTACAGATAAACTCTTTACCAATGTCACAGTAAACAAGAGAATGACACACTAAAGTCTATGGAATTCTGCAGTACCTCAATTAGAAAACAATGTAAAGGTGAGCACAGAGCATGACTGGACAGTTCACAAAGGACAGCACTTAACTAACAACCACATGAGGAAATGCTCATGATCACCGAGGCATCCAGGAGATGCAAATCAAAACAGCAGTAAGATGCTATCTCATACCCAGGATAGATAAACCATTCAAACAAACAAAAGAGCCAGAGCAACAAGTTCAGGAGGTCACTCAGAGATTGAAACTCTTATACACTGCTGGTGGGCTTGCAAATATGTACAACCATCATAGAACCTGATGTGACTCTATTTAAAAATTGAGAGTAAAAATACTGTTCGATATATTTGTTTGACACATACCCCAAAGAAATAAGATGCAGAGCACCAATAGACATGTGCTCTCCTATGTTCAGTGCAGCACTGTTCACAATACCAGGAAGCCAGAAACCTCCCCAGAGTCCATCAGTAGAAGAATGAGTGCATAAAGAAACAATGGTATCTATACACAGTGGAATAGTATGCATCCAATGAAACCATGAAATACCTCATGCTGTGGATGGACCTGGAAATTGTGCTGAGTGAAGTTAATCATGAAAAGACAAATATTGTATGAATCCACTTCTGTAAGGATACACACTAAGAAGGCAGGCTTCTGCTCTCAGGTCATAAAATCTTCTAATGCTGCCTCAAGCTACAAGGTAGAGAGCCTGCCTTATAATGCTCATAAGCCATATGTCAACCTGTTTATATGTACATTTTATTTTATTTTATTTTCGTTTTGTTTTTTCGGGCATCACTGCTCTCTGGTAGTGGGAGTAGGAGACCCAGCCCCACTGCTGGAATTGAACCTCCATCCCAGTGGGCCGCAGTCCTGTGCACAACCACTATGCCACCGTGGCTCAGCCCTATATGTACATTTTATAATCCACTTCAACAGAAGAGACCTAAAATGTGCTCAAATCAAACCTCAAGCCAACAGACACTCATACAAGAGTGGTAATTGAATCTTAGTGGAAATTAAAGCCTGAATTAGGATAGTGGATATGTATGTTTACCCACCAACAGAAATGTAATAATCACTGATGTGGTTTAAAATTACTCATTTTAGGCTTCAAGAAATGAAAAAACATAACATTGTGTGGTTACTTTCCTGATATGATCGCTGAAGACAAATGTGTGCATAAGCTAATGTGGTGAAGAAAGTGATTGGTGCCCGGCTACCAAAAGATATAGCGTCTGGGGTCTTAAAGGCTTGAGTAAACAAGTGGACATCCAGCTCAGAAGCAACAAAGTCCACATGGAAGAAACACACCACCTGTGTGACCACAAGGTGGTTAAGGGATCCGGTGTCAGGCATCAAAGAACCGAAATTATATCATTATTAATGAGAGGGAGTACAGACTGGGGACCCAAAGCCCATCAATAGGTGAAGCGACATCCTCTGGCAGAGGGGTTGCAGGGAGGAGATGAGCCAGTCAAGGTACAGGGTAGTAGCAATGAAATACGTAACTTTCTTCTAGTTCTCAAATGCTGCCTCCCACCCACTATCATGATCCCAATTCTACCACATAAATCCAGCTAGACCGGGAGATGTACAGTGAAGTTGGGAACATGGGGAATTTAGGATAGATGATCTCTCAGTGGAGGGATGGTGGAATAGAAAGGGAGAACCAATTTCAGGGATCTACATGTAGCCTCCTCTCTGGGTCATGGACAACGGGAAGGTGAGTGTGGGGACACATTGGACAGTGTACAGTATGAAGATGATAATTTATGAATTACTGGGGGTTCATGGGGGAGGGGAGAAGGAGGGGAAATATGGGGAGCTGATGTTGGGGGCCTGGGTGGAGGGAGGACGTTTTGAGAGTGATGGTGGCAACAAGTGTGCACATGTGGCCTGCATACAAGTGATGTATGTGTGGATTGTGATGGGAGTTGTATGAGCCCCCAATACAATGACTCATTAAAAAAAGGGAGGGAGAAGGAGGAGCTTATACCAAGGACTCAAGTGGAAAATTTTTTGAAATGAATATGGTAATATGTGTACAAACATGCTTGTTACAAATGATGTATTGAATGTTATTAGAGCTATAAGAGCCCCAATAAAATAATTGAAAAAATACTCATTTTTAGGTTCCATAGTTTATTAGCTTTCAATAGAGCACTATATTCTATTTAAATATTTGTTTTCTTGAGTGTTATTGTATGAAGCCAGACCACATAAATGGTTCTTTTGTACATAATCTATTTTACGGAAAACAAGTGTCAGTTAGCTCTCCTATCATTTAGCACACCGTTGTCTTCAGAGTTCTTGTAATTGGTAAAGTAGTCAATGAGGGGTTGTTAGTCCTTGAATAGGATTGCTCTCCACCCCTTTGCCATCCTTCATCCCTGCCCCAATGGTTTGGTTTTCTTCTTCAGTGGACTGTATAACTCTTTAAAACTCTAGGAATTGGTGCTCCTGCCTATTTGAGACATTTGTTACATTTTTCTATTGTTTTGTCTAATGTCATGCTGTATGTGAAACATGGGTGAACTATGCTTAAGTAGCCACTTTTTCTGTTCTTTAGATCATACCTCTACCTCAGAGACTGCCTCAGAGGGAGAGAAAAGTGAGCAGAGACTGAAATTAAACTTCTCTTTTAGTGGTACACTAAAAATATCCGACATTGTGTAAGGTACTTCAAAATCATATGTCCATAAATACAATTGTTTTAAGGATGGAGCGTATTACTACGTATACTCACTGCCATTGAGTCTTCCTGACTCAATGTCCTATAAGGCAGACTAGAACCACCCCCAAGAGGTTTCTGAGATTGCGAGTTTTTATTAGAGCAAACAACCTCATCTTTCAATTACTAAATCTAGATACCTGAAATAGAAGACCACAGAATAAGAATAAGAAGAGCATGGGAGTTGGAAAAATTTATTTTAAAAAAATCTTCAAAAGGGCTGAGCCCTGGTGGCGAAGTGGTTGTGTGCGGGACTGCGGCCCACAGGGTTGGCAGTTCAAATCCAGCAGTAACTCTCCAGGAGCAAGGCTGGGCCTCCTACTCCCACCAGGGCAGTGATGCCCACAAAAACAAAAAATCTTCAAAATTAGAATGTCTGACTGAACAGGATATGTGGGTTTATATGTGAAGTAAATTGTGTGATTATAAAATCAAGTTTAGGTATACATCTTCTAATAAGTAGCTTTACAAATGTGTTGAAGCTATTATTTTCTCTAGTTATTAGGAAACATTGATAATTGTGTGTAGATGGATAGCCAGTTTGCTTCTATTAAAGGGAGATCTAGAAAATCCAAGGAGCTCTGCTGTTACCTGTTGGGCTGCAATGCATCGGGTCAGCAGTTTGAAAGCACCAGCTCCTCTGGAGGGGATCGGTGGAGCTTTCTACTCCAGTCACCGTTTACAGTCCTGGAAATCCAGTTCTATGTGTTAGTGTCAACTCAATTCGATGGCAGTTGAATGTGTATTTTTTTGGTTTATAGAAAGACCAGCATGTTTCTGACGCATCTGCTGGGTGTTCTGCTTCTAGTAGTTAGGGTTTTTTACCCTGTGACTCATCATGTGTATGGTGATAATTTAGTGAATAGGAGGCACTGTAAATTGTTGGTTATAATAAATTGATGTTATGCCACAGCACAGCAGACAAAAAGGATGAATTTGAGACAGAAATAGTCATAGGTTTTTGTCCAGGAAACCTCAAAGCACATAATATAAGGGATAGTCATGTTGATTACTTTAAAAAAAAAAAGGGAGAAAAAGAAGTTACTTTAAAAAAAAAAAGGGAGAAAAAGAAGTAAGAGATGAAATACTGAAATGTTTGGTTTCATACACTATAGATGACAGATCAGAAGTTTTATGCTTTATACTTCAAAAATATCTTTAAATAGTTATGAGCTTTCAATACATTTTTACCATAATTTCTTGACTTTTTAGTGTATTTGTATTTAGTATTGTAGGAAACTCACACAGTCGCTTAAAACCACTTATTTTGGGAAGCCTTGTATTTTAATTTTGATATTATTTTAGACTTAACAGAAAATTTGCAAAAATAGTAAGAAGAACTCTTATACATTTTTCATCCAGATTCTTTGATGTCTTTATGTCTGTCTTCCTTTACTCTTTAGATCTATATTTTTTTTCTGGGGGTAAGTTCCAGGTATAGTACTTCTTTGCCAAAAATGATACTCTGAGTTTAACCTCAGAACAAAAGCATTCACTTAATCAATATGGTGCAGTAATCAAATTAGAAAATTAAACATTGATATAATACTGCTTGATTTATGGCCTTTATTCTCATTTCACCAGTTTCTCCAATAATACTCTGTATTACAAAACAAAAATAATACAAAGTGATCTGGGGGGCCAATTCAAGATGACATGAAACATTGAATTGACATTTATTTTAGTGTCCTTTAATCATGACCAGGTTTCCAGTTTGTCTATGCCTACCATGACCTTGACATTGTTAGAAAATATAGGTCAGTTATTTCATAGTAGCTTACTGTTTGCTTTGGGTTTATCTGGTGTTTTCCCATTAAGTGATGGCATCGTATCACAAAGCACAGGATTTAGTAAGATGTGTCATCTGTCTCCAAGGCAAAATTACTATTTCCCCTTTTGTAATTATTATTTTACTAGGAGAGTTTGAGACCTTAGATATACTGTTCCTCTTCTAATCTACCTAAAATCACTAAATTATTAAATGATTATTTTAAAAATCATTTAATATGTTATTTGTCAAATGGCACTATAAATTTCATCAAAGGGTAAATTTTATATTGAGCATTGTTATTGAGGGGTTTTCAGTAATTGCTTGTTTTTTTTTGGGGGGGGGGAGGGCAATCACTGCCTCTGGTGGTTGTGGGCGCTACCCAGTGCTGCTCCTGAGAGCCGCCGCTGGATTTGAACCGCCAAGCCCACAGGCTGCAGTCCCACACTCAACCACTTACACCACCGGGCCTCAGCCCAATTGCTTGCTTTCTTGAAGTAGTTTGAGTAACATAGATGCTGGAGATGTTTGTATTAAATCGTGCCTCTCTTTTGTCATTCTGAAAGCTAGAAATTGTTTTATGTTTCGTTTTGATGGATGATCCTGACTTACAAAACAAGTGGTCCAAAGGGAAACCCGCTGAGATCATCGGCTGGGTTCCTCAGTCTGCACCCCACTGAGTGTTCTCTTTATTTATTCTGCAGTCAAGCACACACACACACACACACACACACACACACACACACACACAACCTCCACTTCTAAAACCTTAGTATATTCTACTTTAAATCTTAGTTTATTATTTTTAATAAAATTGCTGATAGTTCTGTTTTGTTTGCTTGAAAATAGCTGTTACTGAATTATACTATCCTGTATTTTAATTTTTGTTATTAAATACTATTAATGTTTTCTTCTAGACATATATTACCTCTCTATAGAAATAAAATAGGTTAACCGTGAGTTTGAATGTAAAGACCAAGGTCCATTACACTCCACAAATTACAGCTGTTTCAGGCTGGTAGAAAGCTGTCTAAAGTACAGAAGCCATTGGTCCTTAGCACTTCTTTTTCTTGCTGATTTTCAGTAGGGCCACTTAAATTAGAGTTCCTAATTTTGTAATCTTCATCTGTCATTTAAAACCCCTGTCTTAAACCCCTTTTCAAAATCCCCTCTTTTTAAAGAAAAATAAAACAAAAATCATTATATTGGGGTCACCTTGTCCCGTCTTTACCAGTGAATGCTGTCAGTGTTCAGAGCTTTCCATGCTCCTAACTCCCAAACCAGACCTGCTGTACCACACTACCACCTGCCATCTGCCCACCTGCATGCTAGGTTTAACAGCAGCTGATCATATGCAGTGTCTGCAGCTGCTCAAGTTCAAGGATCACACTAGCCCATTACATAATCTCAGGCTCAAAGTGGAAGTGTACAGAGGTCCGAGGTCCTCTCAGTCTTGAGATTGCTTTTTAACCCCTCTTTTGTCAGCTGCTTGAGAGAAGGGTGAGGCTTTCTACTCCCTTAAAGAGTTCCAGCCTCAGAAACCAGCAGGGGCAGTCGGTAGTGACCTCCAGGGTTGCTGTGAGTCAGAACCAATTCAGTGGCAATTAGTTTGTTTTTTTTAGTTTGTCATCTGCTGGCAGGCCCTGGCACAGCCTCTCTGGTTCTCTCTTGGCCTGGCCTGGTTCAGGCAAGGTAGCAGACGTAGACAGCCTTTATATTTGGTTAGCCTAGTCTTTTGAAGAAGGGTGAGAGGAAACAACCCTGATAAGCAACTTTCCTGCTTTTAAATTATGCTGTGTTTTCTTATTCTCTGTGTACAACTGCCTCTTGATCACTGTACAGGTTCCACATGAATACAATGACATGTTTGGAACTTCGCTTTCTTTTTAAGGCTATCCATAGTTTATTATGGTGTGTGGAGTCAAATGTTTTTGCATAGTCAATAGAACACAAGTAAACATCTTTCTGGAATTATCTGTTTTCAACCAAGATCTATCTCATGTTAGTAATGTTATCCCCTTGATCCACACCATCTTCTGAATCCAGCCTGAAACCCTGGCAACTCTCTGTCTTGTGAAACTATATGGGTCAAGTTGTGTGAACAAACAAAGGAATATTACTTGGTTTAAAATCAGGAAAGGTGTGTCTGAGTTACAGTATTTCACCACCCTTCAGTATGATATATATGATATGCTGAACAAATCATCTGAGAAGTGATACTATATGAAGAACACTACATTAGGTTTGGAAGAATGCTTATTACCAGCCTGCAATACACAGATGACACAACCTTGCTTGCTGAAGGCGAAGAGAGCTTGAAGTGTTTGTGAGGATTACAGCATTCAGTATAGATTACAATTCAGTGTAAAGAAAGCCCAAATCCTCACAACTGGACTAATAGGTAACATTGTGATAAATGGGGAAAAGATTGAAGTTGTCAAGTATTTCTTGCTTGGATCCATCGTCAGTGTTCATGGAAGCAGCAATAAAGAGAACAAACGAAGCACAGCATTGGGTAAATGTGCTGGACAAGATTTTTTCAAGGATTGAAAAGCAAGGCTTTCCCTTTGAGGACTAAGGTGGATCTGGCATAAGCCATGGTATTTTCTATCACCTCATACATGTGAAAGTTGGACATTGAATAAGGAAAACCAGAGGGGAATCAATGCATTTGAATTACGGTGCTGTTGAAGGCTCTGTAAAGTGAACTGTCAAAAGAACAAATAAATCTGTCTTGGAAGTATAGTCACAATGTTCCTTAGAAATGAGACTTCGGCTGAGCCCTGGTGGCTTAGTGGTAGTTTGTGGTACTGCGGCCCCAGGGTTGACAGTTCAAATTCAGCAGCACCTCTCCAGGAGCAAGGCTGGACTTGCTACTCCTACCAGGACAGTGATGCCACCAAAAAAAAAAAGAGAGAGAAATGAGACTTCATCTCACTTAGACTTTGGACATGTTACCAGGAGAGAGCAGCCCTTAGAGAAGGACATCGTGCTTGGTGAAGTAGAGGGACAGCAAAAAAGTGGAAGACTCTCAACAAGGTGGACGGACATGATGGCTGCAATGACGGGCTGGAACATAACAATCGTTGTGACGGTGTAGAAGACTGGGTCCTGCCCTGTTTCCTTCTGTTGTATCTACAGTTTACCTAAGAAGAAATCTGCTGGCATGTAAAGGAAACTGTAGTTCCTCCTAACACAGGGCCACCAGAGCTGCCAGGGAGTGGTACCTGCCTGGTTCTTTGCCTGCTGTCTGAACTTCCAGCTAATTGTCATCCTCCCATCCTGTGGTTCAGGGTGCAGCACTCAGCTAAGATTTAGCAGCTTTATCTTACTGCATTCCTGCCTGCCCTCCTCAGAGTCCTGCAGTCCTCACAATCATCAGTGTTTGAGCCCATTGTTGTAGCCATTGTGTCAATCCAGCCCTTGACAATCTTCCTCCTTTTCAATGACCCACTCTTTTTTTTAAAAATCATTTTATTGGGGACTCATACAACTCTTCCCTCCATCAATGATTTTTCTGGGGGCTCTTACAGCTCTTGTAACATTCAATACATCATTTGTATCTAGCATATTTGTACACATGTTGCCCTATTCATTTTCAAATATTTTCTACTTAAGCCCTTGGTATAAGCTC
The DNA here is from genome assembly GCA_004026705.1 of Nesogale talazaci. Taxonomy (NCBI): domain Eukaryota; kingdom Metazoa; phylum Chordata; class Mammalia; order Afrosoricida; family Tenrecidae; genus Nesogale; species Nesogale talazaci. Next base: position 3,151 of record PVJH01040012.1, on the reverse strand, counting down.
TTCTTTCCCCCTCCTTTTTTTTTTTTTTTTTAATAAATCATTTTATTGGGTACTCATGATCCACACATACATCAATTGTATGCAGGCCACATTTGCACACTTGTTTCCATCATCACTCTCAAAATATCCTCCCTTCACTTAGGTCCACAGTACCAGCACCCCATATTTCCCTCCCCTCTCTCCTCCCACTCCCCTATCAACCCTTAAAATTTACAAATTGTTATTTTTCATATCGTACACTGACCAACGTGTCCCTTCACTCACTTCCCTGTTGTCTGGGCACCGACCCACTCTTTTACCAAGCTTGAGGTCCTTTTTCAGAGACTGAACTTTCCTGACAGCATGTCCAAAGCACACTCAACAAAGTCTTGCTTTCCTTACTTCTAAGAAGCATTTTGGTTGTACTTCCTCCAGGTCAGGTTTGTTCTTCTCTCAGTCTGTTGTATTTTCAATATTCATTGCCACTAGCACAAGTCAGATGCTAAAGTTCTGGGCTTTGCGAGTGCTTGTGGTAACATTTCAGGTGGCATCGTGTCAATTCTTGGAACCTTTTTGTTGTTGTCAATGCCTTCAGTGCAACGTAGCTTGCTTCCTCCAGCACCATCGGCTTTTGATCATGTGCTGCTTCTTGAAATGGCTGACTGTCAACCACTTCTTTTTGGTCAACTGTGCTTGCATACAGTGAATGATAACATTGTATCTTGTTGTGACATGGATTTTGTGAAATTCTCATAGTACCATTTCCAGAATGCTGTTTTCAACAGGTTTTGTAACTCACATCCAATTGCTCATGCAGCTAAACTGCCGGTTAGAAAAAGGGATATAATGAACATGCTATGCTCTTCTGTTTGTGGTCTTTGAGGGTTCTATTTTTACAAAGTGCCATGTCTGTTTTTAGCTTTTTGAAACTACCTTTTATGCACAAAACTAAAGTGGAATAAATGTATACCACAAAGTACAGTGCCACATAAAGCATAATGTGTTGTGCTTCTGTGTCTCATGTCATTGCCAGTTTTTTATTTTTATTTCTTTCACTTAAATCTAGGACATGGTGGGTTGGTTACCTGTTGGGTGCTAACAACAAGATCAGCCGGTTGAAAGTACCAGCGGCTCCATGGGAGAAAGATGCAAATTTCTCCATCTGTAGAAAGCTGAAGCCTCAGAAACCCACAGCGGCAGTCTTCCTCCGCTTGTGTGGTTGCTGTATGGTTGATTATGAGTCAGAATCAACTGGCAATGCTTGGTTTTGAGTTGTAAATGGAAGTCTAGTGTGCTTTTTTTTTTTTTAAAGAGCTTAAGGAATTTCTTAATTTTGTAGTTAATTTTGTTGGTAGCAGTTCTGTCAGAATTGAAGAAGCAGGAAGTCAGAGGTGTATTACACCCACACATGTGTAATGAGTTCTTTTGCAGCTGCGTAGTCACAACCTCCCTCTCTGATCAAGGATTGTGGACCAGGCTCTAGAAAGCGGGAGCATTCGTGTCCCGGCAGAGTCGCCAGAAAACAACAACAACAACAACAACAACAACAACAACAACAACCAAACAAGAAAAGAAAGCAGGAGCAGGCAGCAGATGGCAAAGTGAGCTGGACTGGAAAGAACACTCACATTAGCGTATTTTGTTTAGGCAAAGTTTGTGTTTGCCTGCATACCGTAAGGGATAAGGGAGTAATCATGAGATGTTCTAGAGTCAGGGCTTTATGTAAACTGCCAGATAGCGAATCATTTAGACTTTGTGAGTTGCAGGACTCAACTACTCATCTCTGCTAGTATAGCAGCCATAGGTTGCATAAACAATTGCACAATAGTTGTGTGCCAGTAACACTTTTTTTTTTTTTACTCTCATCAGTCACAGGTAGCAAACTAATTGTGGCTAGTGCACCAGTTTGTCAATCTCTGCTGTTGATCTACAAAGGACCATTGAGGTCTAGGTTCTGCTGCGGCTAGCTGTTTCCTTGTCGTCATCCTGTTCCTCAAACTCATTTTCTTCTCTATAAAATCGGGGTCACCACCTACAGTACCTGTGTTGGGCATGAAATTATTTGAATATGTAAAATTCTGCCTGGAAAATAGTTGCTGCCTTATTTAAATCATGCTGTGTTTCACAGCTCATGTGTTTAATATAGCAGTTGATTTTTAGGTAGTGTATGAATTAAAACAAGGACAATGCCACTCATAAAGAAAGCGTGCGGCATTGTCATCTGGCTTCTGTCTAACTTCACCCTTCAGAGGAGGGAGAGGAGAATCACTATGGGCATGCTCCCAAGCTGACTCCCTGGAGGCTGCTCCCTCCTCCCCGCCCTTCCGCCTTTCTAAGTGCCATTCTGACACCGGTCGTCCCTTAGAACCCTTTCTTTCTCTGCTGGATTCCACCATTTGTTGCAGTGGCCACACAGAATATACTCCGTTATAGGGTTTGTTACAGAAGATAACAGTGTCCAGTTAAGCATTCAAGAGAAGAGTTCTTTTATCAGGATGAGATCGTCTCTTCTCAACTGTGCTGTCAGGTATTCCCAGGCTCTTGGTCTCTGCCCTCTTTAGGCAGGTGTTGCAGAGTTCTTTTAGCTCTGTCTCAAACACCCAGTAAGATGCCCTGGGGGTGTAGCGGTTTACAAAGTGGGCCGCTGGCGGCAAGGTCAGCAGTTTGCAATCACCAGCTAGCTGTTCCAAGGGAGAATTACTGAGCATTGTCCCTGAAACTCACAGGGACAGTATTACCTTGCTCAACAGCAGCAGTTCTCGACCTGTGGGTCGTGACCCCATTTGGGGTCAAACGACCCTTTCACAGGGGTAGGCCGGTTCCGATCAGTAGCAAAATTACAGTTATGAACTAGCAATGAAAATAATTTAATGGTTGCGGTGGCGGGGGGTGGGTTTCACCACACCATGAGGAACTGTATTAAAGGGTCGCCGCTTTAGGAAGGTTGCGAACCATTGCCCTGTTGAGTCACTATGAGTTGGCATTAACTCAATGACAGTGAGTTTGGATTTTGGTTTTATAACACCCAAAGGTACTCGACACTTCCAGTAAGCCTGTTCTTCAAAGGCACTCAGCCTTCTTGCCCTCTGGGCTGGGGCACCCACAGCTCTCGCTTGGGCGTGTTCTGTTGTCAGTTCTCTGCCACTGCTATGTCCTGAATTGAGGAGGTGCA
>PVJH01040011.1:0-16006 GCA_004026705.1 Nesogale talazaci | reverse complement strand
TAAAGTAACGCACAGAGAGCACTGGGCACGGAGTTAAGTGTCCAGGAAGTGGATGTCCAGGATGTCCATCTGTGCTGAAGACTCCCAGGCAACAGTGGTAGGCCCAACACAAACCACTTGTGCTTAACCCACCCAGGGTCAGTTTCATAGAGGGGGAAATGAAGATGGAAATACAAAAGCAGCTCATCACTTGGAACTCATGTCTGTTAGAAAAGCCTAAGCAATACAACACGTCAGGAGTTTGGCTAAGATCAAAAGTAGCAGCATCCCAAAGTAGTTAATAAAACACTCATCTTCGATCACAGTCGCTTGTTCTCAACAATTCAAATTGCTTTCAGGGCATAGCTCCGTGGCAGAACTTACTCTTTTCTGTACGTGAATTGCTTGTAATGCCTGGAAGGTCACTATTTTGCTTAAAACCAGTGTTAAGTAATGTCAGGAGTCCTAAACCAGTGTAAGAATTCAGCTTCTTTGAGGGCCACTCTAAAGAAGGTGTCCCTAGCATAGAGTAGACACAAATTGTTGCTAACTTAAGAATGAATGTGAGTTACAATAAACGACCGGCAAAGGCAGCATAAGAGAACGTATTGGATACCCATGCCCTAACTGTTACTACTAAGAAGAGGCCCACTGTCTAGAAAGAGAGTAAACGCCCAGTTTCTTCCTCTCCTGGGCCCACTGAGGAAAAATTGACACCCACATTGGCATTCATGTGTCCCTGGCAAACACCTCTTTTTCTTTCCCAGCCTTGAGATATTCATGTGCAAACTTTAGTTGATTGAATTTCATAATCCATATAGAGTCAAGCATTGTCCATAATAAAATATTGACATTTTAAAAAAAACATCAAGTTGGGACAGAGGTGTGAAATGGGATTCCCCCTTCTTATGAAATTCAGACTTATTAAACCTACTGGAAGTGGGAGAATCCCCAAATATATTGTTTTAAAGAAATCTTTCTATCTTGCACCAAAACTAGCCTCTGAGGTCATCTTTAAATTAAATAACACTTTAGCTCGATTAGTGAAAAAATATCTGCCTTATAATGTTAATACTACACCCTTATTGAAATTTTATTTCTTTCATTTTGTTTTTTGTTTTGGGGGGTATCACTGCCCTCTGGTGGTGTGAGTTTGCTCCTATGGCGCCACTGCTGAAATTAAACCTCCATCTCAGTGGGCCGCAGTCCTGCGCACAACCACTACGCCACCAGGGCTCAGCCCCGAAAATTTATTTCTATGAGCCTGAACTAGTAAAGTCCACACAAACTAAAGCACAGATTAGTAACTGAGGGAGCAGAATGTTGATAGCAAAGCAAGCTGGGAAGAGAGGGATAGATGGTGACCCAACGTGAAGAATGGGACCAACTTCACGGACCTGTCACATAGAAACGATTGAATGGGTGTGTGCCCGCTGAGTACATTTCCATCAATAAAACAATAAATGGTCCGGTATGCAGTTTTCACATAGTCCCCCTGTCTCATCATCTTTGTACAGTTGACCAATCATTGATGATTCACAATGGAAAAGGACTCAGGAGAGACGGTGTTGGCCAGTTTCGACCACACAAGTCGTTTTCTTTGAAGTATCCGTTTGACACTTCTCTGAGAAGTATGCATCATGTATGCGTGCTCCTACTCAACTGGATCTGGACCAATTTTTAAAACGTTTAATGGTGGATTGGGTGGCAGTTTATAGAGCAGCGAAGTTTTCCATGTCAACAGTTCGCGTCTACTTTGTGTCCTACTTCGATTACAAATCTCCACAGTGTACTTAACGCACGTCCTCCCCGGGTCCTCCTCCTTTCCTAACCTTTCTAAACTTCTGTCTTGGGGTAAATGCTACTCTTCTGATAGAAATGCTGACTACGTACTCTGTTTGTACCTCTTTATTGTTACTGTTCCCCTCACAGACCTATTGTTTGGCTGAAAATTGAGCCATGGGGAGGGGGGGGATAAGTTAGTTTTAGATGAAGGTGGGCTAGGATCCAATGTCTCAAGGGCTCCACCAGTCTCTATCTGACCAGAAAGTTGAGGGTTTGTTGGGGGGGGGGGGGTTTGAGGGTTTTTTTTTTGTAATTATGAATTTTGTTGCACATTTTTCTCCTACTCAATAATTTTTCTGATTTCACAGTCTTGGAGATTGATACTTGAGTGTTCCTCTGGTCAACTAGACCAGTTGTTTTCATGCTCCTTCAATTTTCTCCAGACATAGAGAGACGAAAAGTTGCCTCTTAGATAGTTGGCCACTCAAGAGATTCTCGGACTCCAGTCTGTACGCCTCTACCTAAGTTGTAGAACATTGTCTTTATGGGCAATATGACACCGATTAACTTTGGTATCCCTAAGACATGACACCGATTAACTTTGGTATCCCTAAGATATGACACCGATTAACTTTGGTATCCCTAAGATATGACACCGATTAACTTTGGTATCCCTAAGATATGATGAGCTGTTCTTTTTGCTTTGGCTGTTAGAGAGCTGAGAGTTAAATTTTTGGTCCAACTCTTTCTTTTAATTATCTAGGATATTGTCAAACATTATTTACCTGACCAAACTTTCCCTCTATCTTCACTTTATTAATCTACCTTTATTTCTTTTGTTTTTTCTTAATTTCAAGTATTCTTGTTGTCTGAAATAGTTTTCTGGAACATGAAAAGATTTAAATGTATAAGATTTTCCCCCCACTTATTTTGGTACTATCTTATCAGGTCTTAAAGGTTTAGGCAAATAGGCCCTGTGCATCTGTTGGACACAGTTACTTCCTTTTTGATGGACACATGTGACATTATAGGACACAGATGGTGATGTGAAGGAGGCCTGAATGTGAAAATGTAAAATTTACTTTTGTTGTTGTTAGGTGTCCTCAAATTGGCCCCGACCCATAGCAACCCTTTGCACAATGGAATACAGCACTGCTCGGTCCTGTGCATGCCTCACCATTGTTCCTATCCCTGCGCCCATGGAAGCAACCCCTGTCAGTCCATCTCGCCAAGGGCCTTCCCCATTCCATCCCCTTCCCAAGCATAATGCTTTTCTCCAGGGACTAGTGTCTCCTGAAGATATGTCCAAAGTATGTAAGATGAAGTCTTGCCTCCTTCCTCTAAGGAGCACTCTGATCTTAGTTTTTCAACACAAGTCGGGATGTCCTTTTATCCACAGTACTTTTAATCTTATCCAGCATCACAATTCAAATGTGTCCATTCTTCTTCAGCCCTCCTTAGTCAAGAGCCAATTCTCACATGCAAATGAGACAACAGTGAATACCCTGACTTGGGTCAGGCACGCCTTAGCCCTCAAAGCAACAGCCTTGCGCTTCGACACTCTGAAGAGGTCTGTGCAGCAGATCTACAGAATTCAAGGCGTCTTTTGCTCTCCACTGTTCCTTCCAGGAGTACTGATTGTGGGTGCACATAAGACAAAATTCTTGACAACTTCAACCTCTTCTCCACTCATCAAGATGTGACCTACTGGCTCCTTGTGAGCATAATGGTCTTCTTGACACTGAGTTGTAACCCACACTGAAGGTTACAATTCTTTTTTTTTTTTGGGGGGGGGGGTATATCACTGCCTTCTGGTGGGAGTAGGAGACCCAGCCTTGTTCCTGGAGAGCTGCTGCTGGATTTGAACCGCCAAGTCAGTGGGCCGCAGTCCTGCATGCAACCACTACGCCACCGGGGCTCAGCCCAGGCTACAATTCTTGATTCTCAATAGCAAATGCTTCAATTCCTCTTCACTTTCAGCAAGCAAGGTTGTCATCTGCATACTGCAGGCTGTTACTATGTCTCCCTCCAATCCTGCTGCTGCACTCTTCTTCACATAACCCAGCTTCTCTGATGATTTGTTTGCTTGGCATATAGACTGAACAAAGGTGGCAAGAGAATACAAGAAAATCTTTCCTGATCTTTGACCATGTTCTCTTCACACAACTGCCTCACGTCCAAGTTCCTCATGAGGACAATGAAGTGTTTTGGAATTCCCGTTCTTTTCAAGGTTATCCACAGTTTATTACGGTCTCGAGTCAAATGCCTTTGCACAGTCAATGAAATAAAAGTGAACAGTTTTCTGGTATTCTCCGCTTTGTTTGAGCCAAGATCCATCTGACATCAATAAATCTTCCTCTGGATCAGACTTGGGCAGCTCCCTGTCACTGCTGCAACCGTTGCTGGGCAATCTTAAGCAAAATTTTGCTTGCATCCACCATCAGTGATCCTGTTCTGTGTTTAGGCTTTCATTACCCGACCAGGCTTCAGAGTTATGCAAGAGCTTTTCAGTGGCTTCTTCCTCCCGATTGGGAAGCCAAGTTCCTCTCCTTGTCTGTTCTTAGTCTGGAAGCCCCATGGACACCTGTCCACTCTGGATGACCCTGCTGGCAGTTGAAAAACACCAGCGGCACCGCATCCAGCATCACAGCAACACGCTAGCCACCCCAGTCTGACAAACTGACACAAGTGGTGGCCAGTGTGTGAAATACGGTCACCTGACCAAATCTTTCCTCTCTTTCTACGTGACTTTCTCTTTCACTTTCTTAAATCTAGAGTGTTTTTATGTTGTCTCGAGGAATTTTCTGAGCCAAGGGCAGATTTAACTGTGCCAGGTTTCATTTTAGTGATTTGGGTGCTACCTTACCCTATCTTAAAGGCGTAGGCAAATAGTCCCCGTGCACCTTTTGGCACAGTTATTTTCTTCTTGATAGACACAGAGGACACTGAAGGACGCAGCAGGGGGTTTGGATAGAGACGTGTAAAATTGCTCCTATGCAGGCATAGAAAAGTAGTGTATGGGTAGGGCACAACTTGTCCGCAAAAGTTGATGGTTCATGGCTTCATTCACTCACTGGCATTGTGTCAGTGCCAAACTCATAGCGAGCTGATAGCCCTCTGAATGTGTCTGAGACTGTAAATCTTTACAGGAGGAGAAAATCCCATCTTCTCCCATAGAGAGGCTGGTGGTTTCAAACCCTGACTGGAAGCTAGAAGTCAAACTCCTAACCAGGACACCACCAAGGTTTGCTTCATGGCTTAGAGAACTGAAGCCACTGTTACAGAGGTGAAGTAAAAAGAAAGACGAAGGAGCTATGACAGGGACCCTTCTGAGACCCGGAGTCATGCCTAATTTGCATACCGCTGCATTTACTGTGAAGTCCCCAGGTGGTACAAACAGTTAACATGTTCAACTCCTAACCAAAGATTGGTGGTTTCTGTCGCCAAGAGAGAAGCCTGGTGATCAGTGCTTCTCTGACATACTTGAGCTGGTCCTGAGTCAGTCAAGTGGAAGGCAACCTGTTACATTTCATGTGAAGACTGTGTGTGTGTGTGTGTGTGTGTGTGTGTGTGTGTGTGTGAGAGAGAGAGAGAGAGAGAGAGAGAGAGAGAGAGAGAGAGAGAAAGATAACACACAAGGGCTATACCATGAAAGCCCATCGTTCCCAAGGAAGGACCTCACAGGCAGAGGACACTCGCTTTTTTATTCCTTGATCAAGTTCAACAAAACTCTTCCTGCACCCAGGAATGCAAAGATTAATCAACTAATTTGGATACAAGTTTTGTTTACATGTCCCAACCCTAAACATTAATTGAAATATTTCCTTTGCAATAAAAACACTCTGGTTTGGACTTAAGCTCTGCCCCACGACGACATGCAAGTGTTGTTTCAGAACATGAAAGCACAAGTTAGGGAAGTGACATTTCCTGTACTAAATCCAAGAGGACACACAATGAGCAGTGCTGCTGTGTGAGGGTGCATACTCCGCTCCTAAACAGCTATAGCAAGGGCTGGGACTTCCTTTCCCATGTGCCAAATGGGGCAGCAGATAGCCTCCCTGCTGTGGGGTTTGCGGAAAAGCTTTCATTAAGAACATTCCCTTGCTGGTATCTGTTTTGTTTTATTGGGGTTGAAGGGTAGTTTTCACCCAGGAAGAAGACACCAACGTGAAAATGCCATGACTGAGAGAAAACCCGTTTTGACAGTGTTAGAATGTGGAGACAGCAACAAAGGTGGGACAATCTATAACTGTCCTGACTGCCTTCTACCTGGCTCTGGAAAAGCAGCCGGATTTGGTGCTGGCAAGGACGGGCGGGGGCAATCTGGGCAACCTGACATACACACACCTTTTTAAATGACTGTGATGAAATATACACAATAAAGACGCTGGTCATTTTTAAATGTGCAGTGCAAAGACATCCATTACATTCCCCATGTTGTGCCACCACCAGCACCTTGTGCTTTCAAAAGCTCCCGTCCATCCTGGCAGAAACTCGGCACCTTGTTCGCTGCACCATGCCCTTCTCCCCTCCCCCCGCCTGTAAGCACCGGACCTTCGTCTGTACACACTGCCTGTTCTGGAGCTTTCGTGTAAGTGAGATCAGTGAGCAGACCTTCATTTCTCTTTGCAATTCAATACTGTTGCACTGTACGGATAGACCACTTTGTCTACTCATTTATTGATAGGCATTTGGGTTGTTTCTACCTTCTGGCTAATGTCAATAATGTGGCCATCAACACAGGAGCACAAATACCTGTTGAAGCTCTTGCTTTTCATCCTTTGGGGCTTATACCTGGGTGCACAATTACAGGGTCATGCAGTAATTCTATATATATAGTGTTTGGAAAAACAGCCAGTGGTTTCCATAGAGGCTGCAGCAGAGCATGAAAGCCCCGATTCGCGCCCCCCCCCCCCCCCACAAACTTCACATCTGTCACATTCCTTGTTCTCCCCCGTGAGATCCCCCATCCCAATTGGGGCTATTTTCTCAATGCAAATGAACAAATAAAACATTTTCACATGCTTTAAAGTGCAGCCGAAATTTTTATAAATTGTTCTCGCCACCCCCCCACCACCTCTCTCTTCATCCCTCAAGACGAGCCAATCTCCTGGTTTCTCGATGTCAGAACCAAGAGAGTCCCTTTTTCTTTCTTCCTTTTTAATTTTTAAAGAGGAATTCTTCACCTAGATTGTGGTTCTCAATCCCGGGTGCCGGTTCAAACCACCAAGCTCACATCAGAGATCCTCAGGGTGACTGTCTCAAGTGGGGCCTGGGCACTGGACTGACAAGCTCACCAGTGATGCCAAGATGAGCTAGGGTGGAGAATCACCTCCCCCTTCCTACCCCAGGCCATAGATGTCCATTACCTTTTTAAAAAGCTTGTTCCTCCTTCCGAGTGGAATCCCCTACACGCTAACACACTACAATGCCCCTCCTTACACCCCTCCCCCATTTCACCTGGAGAGACACCTCCAGTCCGAGCACTGCTGGGCTTCCCCTCCCTGAGCCTGAACGTTCTGGAACCCCGCAGCTGTCACTGTCACCCACTCCGGTGGGCCGGTGCTTTCACCCACACAAAGGCCTCGTCTTCCTGGCTTGATTCAGCCAATTGTCTCCGAGGGCTCATTATGTAAAGAACCATGCTCAAAGCCCGCGAAGGAGCTCCTGGGGCTGCAGCCAAGATCCCCACGTCTAGACAGGAGGTCAGGCAGGTGGAGACAGCAGCACAGGCAGCTCCCGCAGACACCCATGATGAGCTCGAAGGCTCCCCAGCCCCCCCACCCCCCGTGGAGGAGCTCACATGTATTCCCAAAGGGCTGGCAGGCGTCACCTCTAGGGCCAGGCAGTGGGATGAAGGGTCTCATCTCCTTCTTTGTGCTTCTCACATCTCTGCAGAGGGTGAGACGGGGCTGAGGGATGGGCACTAGCAATGGCCAAGTCAGGACTGTGTATGTGTGTGTCCTGTCGGATGGGGCTGGGAGTGTGGGGCAGGGCGAGAGAGGAAGGGGGGCTGCAAAGGCCTTCAGGGTCAGGGGAACACTAAAAGGTTGGGGTGGTGTCTGCTGCTGCTACTATGAAAACAGCAGTTTTCTTTTTTAAAAGAATATTACAAAAAGTTAAAAAAAAAAAAAAGAATATTACACGTCCATTATATCATGGATTGAAACTCTGAGTGTGAAGAGAAATCTCAGTGCGCAGAGACAACCATTGCTCCCACATGGGCACCCTTCCTTCCAGCCTTGGCTCCATGCATGTAGCTTCGGACGCGCGTGGAATGGTGGCAGGTTCAGGCGGGTGACAAGGTGTCCTTGGAGATAGAAGGCGGCTTTCTCAGCATGAATGTGGCAGTCTTGACACCCTGCTTGGGAACGCTGGCCTGTGGTGGATGAGGGACCATGTCCTGGGGGAAGCCTGCTTCCCAAGAGGGCTACTCCATCCTCACCAGAAATCCCTATAGGGAGATCCCTAAAAATAGCCCGAGTGCGGTGCATCTAGGATGTGCGGGTCCTCTTTTACGACGCGGCAGCTCCGGGCCTCTCAGTTGGCAGCCGGGATGCCGGCGCTGGCTTTCACGAAGCTCTGGGCCTGTCTCAGGACGGCTCCCAGCAGGCTGGACTGGCCAAGCCTGCTCCCCCCGGACCCAGCCTGGCCTTGCCGACTGGGACAATGGGGCTCTGTGAGGGAGAGGGCCGCCTGAGGCACATCTGCACGCCTCGGCCCCACGAGGTGTTCATTATTTGACTCCAGATAGGCTGGCTCCAGGGCTTCGCTCCTCCCCTCTACTCATTTTAACTCCTTCCAAATTAATATTTTCCAAGAGATAACTCGATCCTTAGTCCTTCCTACCCCTGCTTAGGACCAAGGAAGGTAAGCACAAAACATCTTGTGATGGCCTCAAAATAGAACCAGTCTGAAGTTTTATTTTTCTGTCCCAAAGCTGCCAAAACTCTGGCGTGTTTTAACTTCTGCTCTACAGTTTTCTCCATCTCTCCCTCCCACCCAGCTATATTTAGCCAAGCCCGAAAAATAAAGGGAGACGTGCAAACCAAAACAAAACACAGTCTCTTGGAGTCAGCCAGCCCCAGAGTCAGTCTACAGGGCCAGCCCACTGCCAGCAAGCCCATTCCGACTCACAGGGACCCTGGCGCAGGGCTTCTCACTCTGTGGACCTTGATGAGAGCAGCCAGCCTCATCTGTCTCCTGCAGATGGGTCTGAACCACCAGTGCTCCAGGTAGCAGAACCTACCAGGCGCTCCACAGGGGAAAGGCCTGGTGGCTTGCTCCCTTGAACAGCGCAGGCAAGAACACTCTGTGGGGCGGTAACACCACCACGGGGGCTGCAACTTGTCACTCCGAGTGTGCTGAGCCAGGACTGCGCTCCCATCAAGTCAATGCCGACCTGTGTCAGAACAGCAGTGTGTGCCACAGCACTCAAAGCGGCTGCTGTGGGGAGCCCGTCTTTCTTCTGAGGTGCTTCTACGGGGATTCCAACTGGTGTCCTCAGGGGGCAGCCTCCAGCACTAACTGGTTTCACTACCCAAGAGGGATACAGCAGCATCTTTCCCCCAGGATGCCTCAGCAGAGTCACCTTTACAGGTCAGTCCCCAGGACACCAGCGGTTCCTCCTCCACCTCCACAGGCCCCATTCCCTTTCTGTTTCCCCACCTGTGCCACCTTCGGGACGCCCAGCTGTCTGTCTGCTAGCGACTGTGCCACTCTCCCCGCCTGCACCACAGAAAAGCAGAGGCGGCTCACTCTCTGGGACGGAAGCCTGGCGAGGTGCTTATGGCCAAGGAACTGCAAACCAAGCCGCACGCACATGCTCACCTCTGTGGATGTACTGAAAGCTGAGCTTTGTCGTATGTTAAGGAAAGGAAACATCTAGGAGAGAAAGAGAACACCCCGACTCTAGTTTTCCATGTGGGACAATAGGCTACCACGTTGTACTTTTCTGTCTGACTGGTTTTGTTGGGGGCTGGGGGGGACTGGTTCACAAGGAGTAGAGATCATGGGCATGGATGTGGGGAGACCACTAGAGACAATTTTAGCTTGTCTTGTCAAGGTGCTCCTGTCTCATCATTTCCCAAAACTAAGGCAGCAGAAAGACAGGTGAGAAAACATGCAGGTGTTAAGGATACAAACGGTGACAGCAAACCCCCTTCTGAGTGGTCTCCCCTTGACAGAGCCCCACGTTTCCAGACACGGCCCCTAGGTTACATTAATGCTACTAACAAAGAGGAAGCTACGACCAAGCCCACTCTGCAGCTCAGTAAGGACAGTGCACGCTCTATTTAGATAAGATCATCTGATAAGCTCTAAACATATTTGCTACTATATTAAGCCTAAACAACACTATATTCTACAGCTCAACAGCAGAGAGACAAATCAATTTTTTAAAATAAGCTTTTTTTTCCAAACAGGCACGTGTAAACATGCCCAATGCCTTTAGGCATTAAAACTCCTCGGCCGCTGTTGACGCCATGTGACCACCCCGTCTGCTTCAGCCCCACGTGCTCCCAAGGGCGTGCTATGGAAGAGATGCCCAGAACCACCTTCTGCAGCCCCATCAGTATAGTCGAACCTCCACCTGTTGCAAATGTTCCACTTGGGGTCTCTCGAGTCATTAGCTCCTTGCCGCCGAGTTAATCCGACTCATGGAGACCCTCGGGCTAAGAGTAGAACCATCCCACAGGGTTTCCAGGCCTGTAATCTTTACCAAAGTGGACTGCCACCTCTTCCTCCCAGCGAACTACACGTGAGCTAGAACCCCCAACAACCTTTTTGGTTAGTAACTGAGTGCACAGCCATTCCGCCACCAGGGCTCCTTCTCTTTAATCATGAGGGTAAGTCAAATCCACAAGAAAAAACCACCCTCACTCCCACCAGGATGGCTACTAGCAGCAAAACAAAAACATTCACAAGTGCTGACAAGTGTCAGGGGTTGAACAGTGCTCCCCGATAATACAAAGACAAGGTGGTTGGACCATGATTCTCAGTATCATTTTCTGATGTGATCTAATTATCTTGTGCTGGAAATTCTCACTCTATAATGTTAATGAGGCAGGAGTAGAGGTAATTGTGTTAATGAGCAGGACCCAATCTACAGGAGCAGGTTGTATCTGGAGAGGATCTCTTTACAGATGGAAAAGGGATTAAACTAGAGAGCAGAAGTCAGGGGGAAGTACTTGCCCCCAAGAGAGAAGCCACAAGGAAAGTGTATTCTTCAGAATGTCCTGGTGCAAAGGGTGGCGAGAAGACACAGGGAGATCTCCAGGAACAGACGTTCACAGACGTTAAAGGAAACAAGCAGCTTCCCTGAGAGCCAACGAGAGAAGAGAAAGCCTTCCTCCACTGCCGAGTCCCTGAACTTGGGCTTGAAACCTCCTGAGCTGTGAGAAAATAAGCCTCTGTTTGCTAATGCCATCCACCTATTTCTGGAATTTCTGTTACACTGGAAAGCAAACTCACTGCCATTGACTTAATTTCGACTCGGAGCAACTCTAGGGAAAAGAGTAGAATTCCTTCATGTGGGTTTCTTTACCGGAGGAAAGAGCCTCGTCTTTCTCCCTCGGGGTGGCTGATGGGTTTACGCTGCCAACCTCATGGTCAGAACCCACGCCATGTAGCTCTTTGAGCTACAGCAGCCCGGAGTCACGAAAATAGCAAGGAGATGGAGAAGCGGAATCCTCATTTATTCTTGGTGGGAATGAAAATTGTACAGCTGCTGTAGACAGGCCACCAATAAAATAATTTTTAAAAAGAAAAAGAAAAAAGTGAAGTGGCACAATTCACACTTTCAAAACGTGGGGGGATACCTGTACTCTACTTCAAGAAGCCCATTCCTCCCCGAGGCCACCTGATGGAGAGGAACCAAGGCCTCCAATGCTTGGAAAGGGTTTCCTCTCGGTCGAGAGACCATGAGCACCAGGAGGACTGTGCTGTCATATTCACTGCCTATTAAGCAAAAACCAGAAACCAAGGATGAACAAACCATCTTTTCCTATTTGCCTCTAAACAAAGTGCCAACTGCCTATAAAGGCAGGCACTGCATTCTTCTCCCCAAGTTCAGCTGCTGGAGACTAGGCCTGCACAGAGCCCCTTCTACGTCCATCCTCTGAGTAAGCAGCAGCCCCCCCCACCCCCCCGCCTCGCTCACGTGCCAACAGGCTTCCATGTCTCCCCACGAGGATGCGGTGTGGTGGGAGTGTAAATGACATCAGAAAATCCCGGACCCTTGTTCTGGAGGCACACAACCACACAGTTAGGGTCTGGATTGGCCAGCCCTGGGGAGATCGCTAGTGATTTACAGGAAACTCTCCCCTTCTGGCAGGGAACATGGGATGTGGTCGAAGAGGAGACCAGACAAGCGAGTTCCATGGTGCTGGTGTGAGGGGGAGTAGCGGTAGATACTGGCAGTCTTCTGTTCATACATAGCTTGAGTCTGTTTATATTACTTGAAACCAAGACGTTCTAAATAACACTTTTTTATATGTGCATTTCATTTATTTTCTGTTTCCTCACACTAAATTGTTTGCTCAGCATAGGGCTGAGATTTTTGCCAGTTTGATTCACTATATCCCAAGTGCCTGGCACAACGCCTGGCTCACAGTCAGCACCATGACAACCAGCAAGGCTCCGTGTGGGAGGGGGGGCAGTAGCGGGGGCTGCACGTGAGTGGACTGGACAGGGATGGAGCCCGGGTCTGCTCATCACAGGGCACGGGAAGCCATCTGCGGAATGAAGCGCCCGGTGAGGCTCCCCGTCGTCACTGCTCTGCGGGGCACACACCTAGTTGCTTGAGGGCACTCAGCTCTGCAGAGTGGGGGCTTCACCAGCCAAGCCCAGCCAAGATTTTCAAAGTCAACTTTCCCAGAAGATTGAGAGTCCCTCACCATCTTTTATGTCTTGGAAACATTCTCATCCCATCCATGCCCCCACCCCCAACTACATGCTCCAGGGCATTACAGTATATTTGGCAGAAATAGCATACTGCACTACAGTATTACCATCAAGGGATAATGCCTGTTTCTCTGGTCCCCTCATCTGTCATCCCTTCAAATGACTGTGCGGAACATGCTGCGGGCCAGGCCACCTATGAAAAAGCGGTCTATTCCACAGGGGCTGCTCCTGGGGTTTACTGGGAGCCAGCGAGGAAATAAAGAGGTGCTTGGGGAAGTCTCAGGACTCCCCTGTGGTATCAGTGAGGCTCGCAATCAGCTCTCCTGTTACCCCGAGGTCAATCAACATTCAGAGACCTCCAAACGTGTCACTCCGGACCAAGAGCGCATGCAAACTGGCCATATCCTTACGCCTCAACTCCGAGAACGGAGCACTGCCCGCCCTGTGTGCGGGTGAATCAGCCTAACCCTCATTTTTCGATGTCGTTGGGGAGGGGGCAGGGGGGTAAACCCTATTCTATGTAACTATAGAACGCAATCTTAGCAAATTATTTTTAAGTAACTTCATGTTTTAGCACACAGCTAAAAAAAAAAAACAATTGTTTTTACATAAAGTTCTAGTCCAAATTGCATGTTCAAGTGGAAACATGAGAAAAATAATTTTTCTTAGAAGTAGAAAAATTTCCTAAATATAGGACTTCAAAATTCCAGTGTTCATTGTTAAAAGTGCTTCAATTAAAAAAAAAAAACTTTGAATTTAAATTTCCAACCTAAAGACCAAGTTAGGAAGACCAAGGACAGCTGAATTTATAAGGTGGGATGAAAGATCATCACAAATTTTTTAAATGAACACTGGTCTTTTTTTTTAACTACATTTTTGGGTTTTTTTTTGGGGGGGGGGCATCACTGCCTCTGGTGGTTGTGGGCGCTACCCAGTGCTGCTCCTGAGAGCCACCGCTGGATCTGAACTGCTAAGCCCGCGGGCCTCAGTCCCACATTCAACCACTTACGCCACTGGGACTCAACCCGAACAATAGTCTTATCCTTAGTTTCTCTCAATTCCTTTTATCACCTCTTCTTTTCCTATCACCTCACTTCTCTTGTTCAAATGTCTCAGTGTAGTCCTTTGGAACCCGCCCCCCTCAAAAAAACCCACACCGTGGCCCTCCCTAGCTCCATCTTCCTTTCTCACCCTGTGCGTCCTACCACCACGCCCTCAACACGCCCTGTCCACGTCCAGCTGCAGCCACAGTAGTGGGCGCGACCGGACACAGCCAGTGCTTTAGACACAGACCTCTTTGGGAACAAGTGGCTGCCACCGCACCTCTCCTTCCTATGGAACTCACTGCTGGAGCCCCAAAGTGAGTGCTTTGTAGAGCAAAGAATCATGCTTCCTCAGGGAAGGGTCTCAGGGGCCCAAAGAAAGGGAGGAAGCTGAAAATCTACGACAATCCATTTCTAGGTCCTTAGGTGGCACAAAGGGTTTATACGCTGCACACACTGGGAGGCTGGTGATGTGATAAAATGCAATGCAGTTCATTCCGTTCTACTTTGTAACACGTGGGTCACCAGGACTCAGAAGATACTGGACAGCCAAAGTCTTGGTTGGTTGGTTGGTTTTATACAACACAGATGGCAGATGTCCTCTGGTTTTCCTGCACTAATGTAAAGGCAAGGGCTAAGAAATTATACCACCTTCAAGAAATATAACTAGTGAGCCAGGACCTGTCTTCCCACAGAGAACCAAGTCTCATTGATAGTATATGAGTTATTGTAAAAAAATAAGCTATTGTGTACTTGCTAAAATCCTTACTCCGCCACCTATTGTCTAAGACAGTGGTTCTCAACCTTCCTAATGCCATGATCCTTTAATGTAGCTCCTCATGTTGTGTTCACCCCCTACCACCACAAAATTATTTTCGTTGCTACTTCATAGCTGTAATTTTGCTACTGTTATGAATTGTCATGTAAATAGCTGATGCAGACTATATTAAGCCACCCCTATGAAAGGGTTGTTCGGCCCCCAAAGGGGTTGGGATCCATGGGTTAAGAACTGTTGGTCTAAATGAATGTTACTAAGTTCTGTGCCTCAATTTTCTCCCTTTGAAAACAAGGATAATACTATCTTCACAGGAGAGTACGGAAGTCACAGGAAATCTGCATGTAAAGAATTTTGAACCTGGCACAGTAAGTGTTCCATCCATGATGGCAGCAATGGTGATGCTGTTACTACTGTTTTCTCTAATGGAGTTCTAAGAATTGTCATTCCTTCAAGCAGGGAAGATTTTAATGAATAATCACCACTGTGTGCACCATTGGATAAGCACTGGTGATACCCTCAAAGAACTCCCACTCACGTGGAAGACTGTCACTTACACCCACAGGGGACAGAGTGGTAAGAGATAGGTAAAAGCTCAAGACCTGAGGGGTACAGAGAAGGAGCCAAGTCTCAAGCCAAAGGGGGATGCCCAGGAGACAGGACAAGGGAGGGGCAAGTCATTCTGGGCAAGGCTGGGGAGCGACCCCACGGAAACTACTGACCATGCCCAGTGAAGGCGGACGTAAGAAGGCCTGAGTAATCTGAAGTTCATATTAGAGATAAGGGGGGCCTTGACTTTAGGGAGAAAGATCAGGCTCTCTGACCCATAAAGAGTGAGAGTCAGAAACCCACCGGGCAGTTCTTCCCTGCCTTACAGGGCTGTAATGCCTCAGCCTTGACTCGCTGGCCGTGAGCTGAGTCTTCACTGTGGGGCAAAGGAGGAGTTGGCATGGAGAAACTACAGAGAAAGGAGACAGCGAAGAGAGCAAGGGCAATCCTACAGCCTCGGAGTTGCTGAAGAAAGGGTGTGGGGGGGGGAGAATATACCCAAGAAATACTGATGAGTTAAAAGAACAAGTCGAAGTTGCTGACAGACGTGAAGACTAAGAGGATGACAAGGTGGCAAATGAGAACCGGGTTACGAGTGAGAGCAGTGAGGAGGCGTGTAGATGGGATCGAAGTGGGGGGATAGGGGACGGGACCTAGGGAGATGGTCCTGGGCTTAGTTCTGAACCTGTTGCAGAGAGGTAAGAAGCAGGGTCCTGCATCTGTGAACGTGGGTGAGGCTGGTGTAGGGTGTGCCCTTGCTGCACCGCAGGGGGCTGGAGGGGAGCAAGACAGATCGGTCAGGAAGACAGGCGAACCAGAGAGAAGAGACCAGATGCCACAGCCGTCAACGTGTTCTCAGAGCAGCAGCCCTGCTTTCAACCCCAACAGCCTTGTCAACAACAACTTTCTCAGTGTGCTTCGCTTATGTGCCATCTGCTTCACACACATTTGAGGCAGCTTTATGATAAAGACG
>PVJH01040010.1:0-16009 GCA_004026705.1 Nesogale talazaci | reverse complement strand
TGCATCCATTTTGAATTCAGAGATTGTGTCAGGAAGGTTAACATCACAGAATGCAAGGTAATTAAGATACAGTATTCTTGGGTTTGATTTTCCTCAATTTTATTTTTATGACCTTTATTCATTTTCCTTGAGGTTACTTGTTACTGATTAATTTCTTCTCAAATTTAAAACAATCTAATTAATGTTGAAATTGACTTGACTTCCTCTCCCTGTGAAGGTTTTCTAACTCCGCTATTCCTTTATTTACTTTCTAATTGTCTTTGTTGCAATCTCTGATTATCTTCTTTTAGGATTGTAGGATTGTTTTACTTTGGATATTTCTATATTTGGGTTAGCGCTTATGTTCTTTTGTCATGTATGTTAATATGAGGCTGTGGTCTATTATAGTGGTCCTCTGTTGAAAGAAAGCCCTGGGTATTTCTTGTAATATTGGTCTATTATTTTCATGAATTCTTTTGATTTCTGTTTATCTGGAACTATTGAAATTTCACCAACATATTTGAGGAAGAATTTTCATAGGGAAATGATTATTCCTTGCCATTATGTTTTCTTTAAAGTTTTAAATATTTGATTAGGACCTTCTTTTTTTCAAGCTACTTTATGGATGCATTTATGTCTTTTATTTTGGAAAGCTTGACTTTGGTTTTGGATATATTTTGACGCATATTCTATTTGTTGCACCTCTTAAAAATAAGCTTTCTGTCTCATACTGCTAGGATATTTTTCTTACAATAACTCTTTGATAATTTCTGTAGCAGTCACTAACTAGTGTCAATTTCAAGAATGGAAATATAGGGGTGCACTCTACCCTGTCAATCTGGAGATAGCTAATGACACTTCTGTGTGGGCCTGGTTTTCTCCTGAGAATTCTGGGAAATCAGTTTTTGGAGATGCTCTACTGACAATATACAAGGTTGACTCCCTCCCAGACATCTCAGAGAGGAAGTGACAAGGGCTTACCTTGATGGAACCAGACCTTTGAAGCTGGAAAAGCCATGTAGAGACTCCCTCCAGTGCTGAGGTGTTTGAAAGGTCACAGAGAGACCTCTGCCAGTACTGAGATATTTCTACTACCACCGAACACACAAGACTGCTCTCACTGGCCTTTGATTGTCTTGGTATCATAGTATGTGCTTTGTGAGCCTGAAGAGGACTTATGAATTTTTATCGGACATATGGGCTAATATAGGATTTATGGACTTGGACTGGACTGAGTTGGGATGTTTTCTCAACGTTCCATTCCTCTTGCATATAAACCTCTCCCTTATATACCATATGTGTGCTTATGAATTTGTTTAGTCTACCCGGACTAAAACAATTTCTTCTGTGCTTCTTATTTTCTTCCTGCTTTGAATTCTGATCACATATAAGTTATTTTACTTGATGATTTATCATAAAATTCTTAAACTTTCTTCAGATTTCTTATCATTTTTATATTTTCAGCTAAGAGATTCATATTAAAATATATATATCTTCAAGTTTACTAATTCAACTGCCATTGATTCAATTTGATTCTGTGTTGCTGCTCTTCCAATTTACTTGCTCTTTCTGAAATCTTATCATTAATCTGGATTACTACTTTATCAGTTTCTACAATTTCAATTCTCTTATTTATTGTATCAGGCTTTTTGAGTGGCTTTCTCTCACTTCTAATTTTTTTCCTTTGTTTAAGTTGGTTTCATTTGTAAACCTTTCATTCTGTTGAAGGAGACTAAATATAATGTTAAAAATCACTTATCAGCTAGTTCAAATGATATTTCTTCTTTCAAAAAATATAACTGATTTTTGTCATTTATTTGGGCCACCGTACCTTGTTTCCATTCATGAACTGAAATTGCCTGTTTTCTTTGAGATATTGTGGTCTTGTATTTATATTTACTTAACCATTGTATATTGGTAGGACCTTTGCCATGCTCCTCTTGTCTTTTTTTATGCAATACTTGTCTTTTTATGGGTGTGATAGAACATATGCGTATGTGTCTAGTTCTCAATTTGCTATTTATATAGCACAATTGGGGACAGGTCTGTCTGGTATTTTCTGCAATATATTGAAGATCAAGTGGTATAGGAGTTTTTAATGAACTCCACCCCATAGGTGTGACTGCAGGTGATACATTTGTAACTGTTATATGTGGGCTGGGAATGGTTTTGGACTTCTGTTAGATGAAAAAAAAATGCTTTTTTTAAAGTTACAAAATAAATTATAAACAGGGATAATAAGGCAAATCATTTACAAGAAAGTTTATTTATAAGTTATCTAAAAGCTTTCTTGTTTCAGTTAGCATTGAAACCATCTGTTCTTGTCCTGAGCAGATTATTGCCATGCCACATCAGACCAATTGAAAATTCGCTCATCTGTATTCTGCCTGACTTCTTTTGTTCAGTTTCTCCCAGTTGGAGCTCAGTTGACTTCTGTATCTTTTCTTCTGAAGCTCAGAGTTCCAATATTATCCCATGAATTGTTCCATTTGGACTCTCCTGTCTTTCTTGTAGTTAACCTGCTTTATGTTTACCTCATTGTACATCTTGCCCATAAACTTTCATTTTTGGGCTCCATTTAGTTGTTGCAGTTTTATTTTTTCCTGAATATAGAGTCATTTTTAGTTTTGTCTTGTTATAAATTTATGTAATTAAAAATTGATTCCACCACAACAGGTATAAATAATATTTATAAATTAAATTTGCATTCTCAACTAAACATCAATGCAAAAATTCTATTTCAAAACTAGTGAATAAAACTTGATTCAGGATATGTATTTTATTTCTTTTGCAATGAGATAGTGAAAAGTCACATAAGGCATTCAGAAATAGTTTCATTCATTTGTCATACAATGTTTGTTGGTTAGGTTTTTATAGATATCCATGAGTGTTTTCTATCTTGAATTATGATGTACTATATTAATTTTATGTTGAGCTCTCTAAATAAATAAAAAGTATGAAACTCATATATGTACAAAATAGAACTCTATGTCAAGGAGGAAATTTATATCAAGGATGTGAGCCCTAGAATCCAGATGCAGAATCCAATCAAGCAGGAAGGAAAAGAAGGGCACAGTGAGACTCCTTCTCACAGCACCTCTTATACAAAGGCCATATGACCAATGAGACATCAAAACCTAACTATTGCCAAAAGGGATGGCAAACATCTTGCTGAAAGATGACATTAATTGAACAGAGATAGCCAAAAGATGCAGAATATGGTTATAAAATACTCTAATAGCCACTCACTCTACCACATGACAAAATCATTTAAATATATTTCAGTAGGAGCAGATAGCCACTGATAGATGGATTTATGCTTCAAAATACTATAATATATCAATATAGCATCTATGAACAGAGTTGTCATAGAAAATACACCATTCTCGATTATATTTATTTGTTTGTTTTTCACTAAAGCAAAACAATCTTTGCAGAACTAAGATATGACAAAAAACACAGAAGGTATGAAAACAGAAAATATATGGTAATCTTAAATTGTCAATTATTGGGTAATCTCAAAAACAAGAGGTTTGAACAAAATTCCAATGATATCAAATGCGAGACCTTGGGATAGCAATCTTCTTCTTTTCTCACACTAGTACATTTCAGCTTCAAGTCCAGAGAATGATTTTAGTTCCTTCAATCTGTAACAGGTGTGTTTAAGATCAACTCCTGTTCACTTAATGAGGTTTCCGAAAGTCCAGATAGCCTATTCCAAGAGGACACAAGAATGGTTGGGGGACCAGATTAAAAGATTATATGACCTGAGAACAGATGACTGTGGTTATCTTGGTATAAGCATATTTTATACTAGTAATTTCATACACTATTGTCTTTTTGTGACTCACTGGTCTTGCTCAGCACAATGTTCTTCAGATCTGTGTATGTCTTGTGGTACTTACGTTATGATTTCATCCGTGATTTTTTAAGACTGTATACTACTCCGTTGGGTATATGTATATTAAAGTTCTATATTCATTCTTCTGATGATGATCATTTAGCCTGTTTCCAACCTCTTGCTATGGTGAACATGGGAGTGCATACATCTGATCATATTTTATTCCTGGGTTCTTCAAGGTATATACCCAGCACAGGTAATGCTGGATCATATGAGATTTCTACTTTCAGCCTGAATGCTCCTTAGAAGCAGAGATGGTGAAACTCATGTATTTTAGATAAGTTGTCACCAGAGTAATAAGACTACTTGTAGAACTGCTGATAACTCTTTTCTGTATGTTTGATAGAATTCTCATGTGAAGCGTCAGGAGAAGGATGTCCTGGAGAAGGAATCATGCTTGGTAAAGTAGAAGAACATCAAAAAGAAATAGAGAGTCAACAAGATGGATTGACACAGTGGCCTCGGTGAAGGATTCCCACATAATAGTTGTGAGGATTGCACAGAACTGAGCTTGCCTCATTCTGTTGTACATAGGGTCACTATGAGTTGGAACTCTCCAGATGGCACCTAATAACATTTCAATTTCAATAATGGTTGTGCATATTTACAGACCTACCATCAGTGGACTAGAGTTCCAATTTGTCTGCATCTTCTACAGAATTTATTGTTTTCTAATGTTTTAATTAGACTGCCAATGTTTGTGTAAGGTTACAGGACTTTGCTGTTTTAATTTACATCTCTAGAGTGGCTCTTGATTTTGAGCATTTTCCATGTATTTGTCAATCAATTTAATGTTGTTTAGTTGAACACTCTGTCCATGAATTTTTCCAACTTTCAAATTGTTTTTGTTTGTTATTCAAGGACTGTAATATTCTATACATTTTAGTGTGGTGTGCTAAATATTTTTCCCAGTTTATAGGCTTTCTATTTTTTTGATGAATTCTTTTGAAGCACATAAATGTCTTATTTTTAGTAGATCACAGTTACCTGTTTTGTCTTCTCATGTGTGTGCTTCCTCAGTTACATGTGATAGTAAGCATATGTTCTGCAACAGGGCCATTGCATTTGTCCTTATTTTCTCATTGATGAACTTTGTACTTTTAGATTTATATTTAGGTTGTTGATCCATATTGACTATCTTGAGTTAATTTTTGTAGATGATGTAAGGTATGTATTTGGTTTCATTCTTTTGGAGATGAAGATCTAATTTTGCCCACAGCATTTGATATCCTGTTGAATATGGTTTGTTTGTATCTTTGTTGAAGATCAGTTGTCTGTAAATTGATACATTTATTTCTGATTTCTCTATTCTGTTTCATTGTTATATCTGTCAATCATTTAAACAATACCAGGCTGTTATTTGTATTGTGGTTGTGTAATCAATTGACTTTGAGATCCAGAGTTGACTGAATGCCTACTTTGCTCTTCTTCTTAAGAAGTTATTTGCTTATCCTGGGTTTTCTCTCTCCCTGTGAAGTTATTCATTAGTTTTTCAATTCCTTTAAATAAAGAGGTTGGTGTATAAATTGAAATTACATTGCATTTTTAAATTGGTTTGGATAGTATTGGTATTTTCACCTTTCAACCTTCCAATCCCTGAACATGGGGTTTTTCTTCCATTTGTGTAAATCTCTTTTGGTTTATTGTAATAGTGTTCAGTATTTTTCTTTGTAAAGGTCTTTCCTTTCTCTGGTTAGGCTTGTCCTAAACATTTCATCTTTTCCCCCTATTGTAAATGTCATTATTTTCTTGATGTCTGTTTCAGAGTTCTCTTTGTTAGTGCACAGGAATCTGATTGATTTCTACGTCATTCTTGTGTCCTGCCATGTTGCTGAATCTTTTCATTGTTTCCAGCCATCTCTTTTTGGAGATTTCAGGGTTTTCTACTTATAAAATCACATCAGATGCAAATGCTGAAAGCTCCACATCTTCTTTTCTCAATCAGAATTCTTTTATTTTTTTTGTTGTCCTACCATTCTGGCTGAGACTTCTAGCACAATGTTGAATAACAGTGGTGATAAGGGGCATGCTCTTTTGGTTCCTATTATCAGAGGAAATGCTGTCAGTTTTACTACAATGTGTGAGGTGCTGTTTGTTTTTCTTAATGTCCTTTATCATGTTGCAAAAAATATCATTTTATCCTTAATTTGAGTGTTTTTATCAGGAATGGATATTTTATATTGTCATATGCCTTTTCTGTGTCCATTGATAAGAACATGAAGTTCTTATTTTTGCTCTGTTTATGTGTTGAATTGAATTGGTTCTTTTTCAAATGTAGAACCATCCTTGTGTACCTGACATGAATACCAATTGATCATGGGGATCATCAGTAAGTAGCAATATATGCCTTTGTCTGAACTACAAATAATGAAATTTAGTGGAGGCTTGAGTTCAAATAAAAATGTCTTTAGTCTTAATTAATAGAAAACTTTTAAAATTACTATTTAAACAGCAAAAAAGACTTGGTAGTAAAATAGATCATTTTTCTTGATATGTTATTGGATTCTAATGACCAAGATTGTGGGATTCTATTGACCAGAATTTTGTTGAAATTTTTGTGTCTAGGTTCATGAAGAACATTGGTCTCTAGTTTTCTATCCTTGGGGTGTCTATGTCTGGTTTTGGTATCAGAGTTATGCTGTTTCTAAAAATAAGTTCTGGATGTTTCTATACATTTCTATATTTTGTAATACTCTGTGTAATATTGGTGGTAACTCTTTTCTGAATACTTGGCAGAACTCCCCTGTGAAGCTATTTTGTCCTAGATTGGTTTAACTTAAATGTGTCGTATTTTATTTTATCTGTTGGAGGAATAGATGTCCATAATTACCAAAAGATTCTCAGCTTCTTCTACAGAACTCTGCTATTTGTTGAGATTGGGATAGAAAGGATAGAGTGGATGGTAGCATACTATATGTTGAATGTCAAAAACAAGTAAACAAATAAGCAAAAATAAAACTAATGTTAAGAATAAATAGATATAAGAACAACCTAGTCAAAAAATTCACTCCCTGATTGACTTAATATCAAGGAATCAGAGTGTAGTTGGGGAAAATTATTCTAATTAAAGTAGGGAGATATAATGAGTTAGATGTAACCATTATTGATGGAAAATTTTAAAGCATTCTAATCATGTTGTTGCAGCCTGGGTTAATTAATTTAAAAAGCTCAATAAAAATATCTATGTCACTACTAAATCCTGTTTAAGTTTGCTATTTAAATAGTAATTTTATAAATTTCCTAAAAATTAGGGCTTAGCAATCTAAATTTCCATCAGTAGATGAATGGATCAGCAAACTCTGGCACATACACACAATGGAGTACTATGCCTCACTCAAAAGCCCTGACGAGCACATGAAACACATCTTTACATGGGAAGAACTGGAGGAAGTTATGCTAAGCGAAGTCAGTCAACCCCAAAGGGATAAGTACGGCATAAGCCCCCTGAGGTAAGTAGAAACAGTATAGTGGGTATAAGAGAGAAGATCCCTATACCATAACAGTTGGTCCAAGATGTAGGCTAAGGGGAGGAGGGAAGAACAAACCCAGGGAGGTACATGTCGGGTGCAACACAGTAATGAGAGAAGGATGAGGGGATGGGGGGGATAGGGAGATAAAAGGGAATACAAAAGTGAAAGGATAACACAGGGAACGGGGCACTAACCCACCCAGGGTGGGGGAGTACTGATCTTGTCTCCACAGAAACCGGAGTGGGCGAGCAGTTCCTACCACAAAGCACCCAACCATGAGGACAGCATGGATGCATGGAAGAATGCAATAAAAGAGAGAGCTACAGAGCCGGACACAACCAGAGTCAGATTGACCCCATCCCTAGAAGTAGGCATGGCAGAGAACAGATTGGGCGAGGGGCCAGCAAGTCACACCCACAGGGACAAAGGTAGGAAGAGGAAGAGAGCTGATCCAGTCCCCACATCAACATATGATGCTCAGAGGACTACACACATTCTGGGGACCTAATGGGTCACAGAAAGGATGGGGACAACAACAACAGGATGGGCCACACTGGATCCCTATTGAAGAAGACAGCGACACAGGACACTTGGGGAGTCCCATGGTGGGGAAGCATTGCGGACTGACCCCCTCCAAAATTGAACCAAATCAAGAAGGGAGCTGACCTGATCAGAATCAGGAGTAAAGAATGACAGGCCCAATGCTTCCTGGGGGGCACAGGAGAGGGGAGGAGAAGTGGGCATGGACAGGCTTATGGACGGGTGGGGGGAGAAACAAATGGTCCAGAATCTATGGAAAGGAGGGTGTGGCAGGTCTGCTAGGGATTAAGCAAGAACAATGAATCTGTGAGGAAGCACTGAAATGCCAATGAAGGTGGAGAATGATGGTGGGATAGGAATAAGATGGAAGGAAATAGAGGAAAGAGCTAGAAGGTAAAGGGTACTTGAAGAGACCGAAACATAGGTATGACCATACCCAAATACAATGATCTATTATAAAGAGGGAATAAATTTAAGAACATATCTATAGGTCAAATACTAGGGTAACAAGTGGAACTTGGGCCCTCACCCAGGTGCTCCCTCAATGCAAGAACACTTTGTTCTATGAATCTGGTATCCCATGATACTCTCTGGTCCAACACGATCACTGAAGTAAAATGGGTGCATAAGCAAATGTGGTGAGAAAGCTGAAGGTGCCCAGCTATCAAAGGATAGATTGTCTGGAGTCTTAAAAGCCGGAAGATACATAATAGACCATTTACATGACAAGAGACCACACCCACACAGAAGAAGCACAACAGCCAGTGTGGCAACAAGGTGGTGAAAGGTCTAGGCAAAAGACATCAAATGGGGGTGGGGGGGAGACACATATCACTGTGTGCACATATCACCAAAGTGCCCACTGCGGACATGAGCAAGAGTGGTGAAGAAAGCTGATGGTGCCCAGATATTAAAAGATATAGCATCTGGGGTCTTAAAGGCTTGAGCATAAACAAGCAGTCATCTAGCTCAGGAGCAACAAAACCCACCATAAAAGAAGCTCACTTGCCTGTGTGAACATGAGGTGCTGAAACAATCCGGTATCAGGTATCAAAGAACAAAAATCAAAATCAATGGACCAGTTGACTCCTGATACGATTGCTGAAGACAAATGGATACAGAGACAAACAGAGTAGAAGAAACGATGGTGCCCAGTTACCAAATGATTGCATATCTGGAGTCTCAAAGACTTGAAGATAAATGAGTCGCTATTCAGCGCAGAAACAGCAAAGTCCACATGGAAGAAGCACACAAGCCTGTGTGATCAAGAGGGACTGAAGGGAGCAGATATCAAGCATCAAAGAACAAGAATCACATCATTATGAGTGAGGGGGAGAGCAGGGTGGGGACCTAAGGTCCACTGGTGGGTAATTGGTCACCCCTTTACAGGGGAGTCACGAGGAAGAGACAGACCAATCAGGGGGCAGCCGGGCAGTGATGATGCATACAAGTTTCCTCTAGTTCCTGAAGCCTTCTTCCCCCCAACCATCATGGTCCCAACTTTACCTTACAAGTCCAGATGGACTGGTGAAGTTGCACTTGCAGAAAGGGGAGCTGGAGATATGGAAAAACTAGGATGGATGAGCCCCTTCGGGCCAGTGGTGAGATTGGAGCTATTGGATGGGTGGAGAGAAGGTGGGGTAGAGAGGCAGAAGCACTGCAAGGATATATACATAAGCTCCTATTGGAAGGACGGGGATCAAAGAAGTGGGTTGCAGGAGAAGTTGAGCAGTGTAATATATGACAGAACAATAATAATTTATAAAGTATTGAGGGTTGGTGGGGAAGGGAGAGCAGGGGAAGAGGGGAAAGGATGGAAAAGCCTAATAAAGGTCTCAAGGGGAAAGGCAGATGTTTGGAAAATGATGACAGCAATGAACATGTGAAGGTGCTTGGCACAGTTTGTTTATTTATGTGTTGTGAAAAATGATGTATGAGCCCCCAATAAAAAATTTTTAATTAAAAAAAAGCTTGAAGTTAAACAAGCGGCCATCTAGCTGAGAAGCAACAAGGCCCACATGGAAGAAGCACACCAGCCTGTGTTATCCCAGGTATTGACAAGATTAGGTGTCACACATCAGAAGGCCCAAAACAAAACCTTAACTATGCGAACAAGTGAGATTGGAGTGGAGACCCAAAACTCATCCGTAGGCAATCAGACATCCCCTCACAAAAGTGAACTGGACCCCTGTTTAAAAAGTTTGAGGACCCTAAGATATGAAAATAATAATAATTACAATTTATCAAGGAGTTATGAGAGTAGGAAGAAGGGGAAGGGAATGGGAAAACAAAGGAACTGATAGGAAGGACTCAAGACACAGAAAATATTTTTAAAACAATAATCACAATATATTTACAAATGTGCTTGGTACAATTGATGTATGGATTGTTATAAGAGCTGTAAGAGCCCCCAATAATTTTTTTTTTAAAATTAGGGCTTAAGACATTTTTATTTCAACTCAAGACTCGAGTAAATTTCTTCTAATTGTAGCTCAGACATAGGCATATATCACTACTTGCTGGCAATATACTCTGTATTTTAGAAGAAAGCAAAATTAGAAAAGAAAAACTTCATACAAATTCAGCTTACTCTAAAGCTATCAAGTTACTTCAAGATCACAGCATATGTTTCAGAAGCCTAGCTAAAATAAATATAACCAAGTCATATACTGAAATATTATTTTTCATCCTTGAAGATAATAAGCATCAGGAATCTTTTGGAATATTCTAATCTCTGTCTCATCAAAATTAAATATTAATCAGTTTGATATTTAAAAATTTTGATAATTATTTCAAATTCAAAGCAAGTTTATTCCAAGCTGCTATTTGTCTCAACTCCTTATGGAGTTTACTGTGAAAGAAGATAGTCTTTGAAGTAATAGAAGTCCACAGAAATTATGATTGAAATTTAGTCATTCATATTTAACAAAATAGATATTACAGATGACACTTTCTTCACAAGTATTATAATATTTTGAAGCATATTTCTTTTACCAAGTATTTAAAGAAATGTGAGCCTTGAATACTAAACAGTACTGTTTATGTTGTCATGAATTGTCAAGTAGCTAATAAAATTCAGTTGAAATTATATTTCTGTTTCCTGGGCTGGGATAAGAGAACAAAACAGGCAATGAATCTAACCTCAGCAACTGTTATCATCTCACTGTGTGACCTGAGACAGACTTCTTTGATTCTAGGGAGATTTTATGAATTAACAAATTGCACAGGTTATTCACCATATATTATTTCCAATTCTAACATTCCATAACTGTATGGTTCAATGTTTTTTCTTGTTCAGTGGTTTTCAAGTATCAATATTGATGAAACTCTTATTTCTTTTGATTATGCAATGAAGCATAGACACAGAAGAAATACTAAAAGCAACAGCAAGTGGATCATTTAGTGAATTATTATGAGGGAGAAATGCTTGTAAACACCACGCAGGCTAAAAAAGAAATACAACTTTGCCAACCACACCAGAATTTTTCCATGTACCTGTCCCAATTTTATCATCAGCCTTCTTCCCTCAAAGAACACATTATCATTTTAAAAATAATTGTTTCCTTACATTTTCTATTCAATAATTTTTTTATTTGTAAATCAATGTTGTTGGCATATAATTTTATGCAATAAATGGCTCTATTTTAGATGTTTTTAAACATTCAGAAGAGGACATGACACAGGTAATATCGTTGCTGATGTCAGATGAAACTTGGATCCAAGCAGAGAATGCAGAAAGATGTAGATTTATGTTTTGTTGATTATGCAAAGGCATCAAACTGTGTGTACCAAAGTAAATTATAAATATCCTTGAGAAAAAATGAGGATTCCAGAACAATTCTGTGTTCATAAGGAATGTGTACATGAATCAAGAGACAAGTGTGGGAACAGAATAAGGGAAGATTCTAAGGTTTAAAATCAGAAAAGGTGTACTTCAGGATTGTGTCCTCTCACCATACTTACACAATCTGTATGCTGGACAAATCGTCAGAGAGATTATATGAAGAAGAGTGTAGTATCAGGATTGGAGGAAGGCTTACTACAAGAGTTATTCAGATGATGAAATCTTGTTTGCTGGAAGTGAGGAGGTCTTGAACCACTTGCTGAAGAAGATAAAATGTTGCAGCTTTCAGTATTTCTGTTCAGTGTAAAGAAAACCAAAATCTTCACAATTAGACCAATAGGTAACATCATCATAAATGTTGAAAGGGTTGAAGTTTCCAAGGATTTGTTGTGCTTGAATCCATGAACAATGTTTATGAAATCAACAGTCAAAGATCAAAAGACATATTGTATGATGTATATCTGCTGGTCAAGACTGTTTTAGAACATCGAAAAGCACGGATCTTACTTTGAGGACTAAAGTGCACCTGACCCAAGACATGGAATTTTCAATTGTCTCATATGCATGTGAATATTGGACATTGAAAAAGACCGAAGAAGATTTGATACATTTAATTGTGGTGCTGGAGAAGAACATTGAAAGTACCACATACTGCTGAAAGGACAAACTGGTCTGTCTTGGATGATGTAGACAAAGTGTGTTCCTAAGAGGCGAGGATGGCAAGACATCATCTTGCATACTTTGGACCTATTTTCAGTAGAGAGCAGTCCCTTGAGAAGCACATCATGCTTGGTCAAGTGGAAAGGTAACAAAAAGGGGGAGTTGATCATAATGATGATTGTGTAGCCCTACTCAAGGAGAATAAATAACAGACTTTTAGGTGAACAGATACACTGGATGGAGTAAGACTGGGCAAAGCTACAATAGTAATGATATATAATATAATAATAAGGTTTACTGGGCTAGTGTGGGGGAGGAGGGCATAAAGGGGAGTTGATAACAAAGAACTCAAAAAGAAAATATTTTGAAACTGATGGTGACAGCAATAATACAATTATGCTAGCAATAGCACAATTATCTAATTGAAATATAAATTGTTGTAATATCCATAAGAGCTCTCAGTAAAATGATTAATAAGATAAATGATAAAATTTATTTTATTTTTTATTTATAAATCCTCAATGAGATGGATTGACACCATAGCAACAATAATGGGCTCAGGCATAGGAACAATTGTAAGTATAGCTCAGGACAATGCTAAGTTTCCTTCTGTTGTGAATGGGGTCACTTTAGACCTGAATCAATGATATGACACCTTAGAACAACAATATTTTAAATGTACAGTTTTATAAATTTTCACAAATCCCTGAGCTTATGTAACTGGCAAACAAATCAAGAAAATTTCAGGCAACTCCAAATGCAACTCTATACGACTATGAGACCAAATCCCTCCCATTCCTGATATCATGCTACCAATCTTTCAAGAGTATATATGGATACTATGTGGAAGTCTCAGTGCTTCTTAGAAAAAAAATAATGAGTAAAATACTTTTACACCAAGAAACATGCAAGAAAAGTATTACTATGTTTCACTCATCAATGCATAATTCAGCATGAAATAGTGAATACTCAATAACTACAAAATAAAACTTAAATGAATATACAAATAAGTAAATGGTAGAATGTAGAACATAAAATAGGGGAGAAGTTTGAGGTAAGTGTGGAATAGTAGATTGAGGCTAGACATGGCTTTGAATATAAGACTAGAATATTTTCCTTTATTCTTAAGCAGTGGGACATGACACAAGATTATTGGGCAGAAGAGCTATGTAACAATTGTCCTTGGGCTGAGCCCCGGTGGCGTAAGTGGTTGAGTGCGGACTGTGGCCCGCTGGCTTGGCGGTTCAAATCCAATGATGGCTCTCAGGAGCAGCACTGGGGAGTGCCCATGACCACCAGAGGCAGTGATGCCCCCCCCAAAAAAAATTTGTCCTTTTGGGAAGGCGAGTGTCATGGCCATGTGTAGGATAGATCAGAAAGAAGTATGCAACAGGCAAAGATGCTCACTCACTTCCTTGGAGTCAATGAGGACTCAGAGCAGCCCCCTCAGTTTCTGCGCCTCTAATTGTTTAGGATAGAAGAACTTCATCTTTCCCCACAGAGCTGTTGGTGGTTTTGAAAATTCAGACCATGCGGATCGCACCCCAACCAGTGCTCCTCGCTTCTTAGTAAGAAAAAATATTACAGTGATCCAGCCATAAGGTAGTGAGGAACTATACTGTTTGTTGTGGGAATGGACTTTGTGAAGATAAACTCTTACAGGCCATTGCTTCAACCGTAAAGGAAATTTCTACTTCAACTGTCTCCTTTTGTAACTAAAAAATGTTATCAAACACACACACATGAAAACAAAAATTTTAGAAGCACATCTTTTGTTTCAGCAAATTTTTAGCTATAATTTATATTTAATTCCTCAAGTGTATTATCAGTTTTTATCATAATACTATATACATTTATTACAAAGATATGTCATACTTTTACAAAATCCCCAAGGATATTTTCCTCAAATCCAATAATGAATTCTGAAAAAGCCTTAATGTGTTTGCCTAATAGTTAACACCTTCAGTACTGTTTTCTTCTCTTCACTACTGCTTTTCCTAGTTTTACAAAATCTAGTTATTTTATATAGCCCATACAAATTTAGATCTTTAAAAATTTTAAAGTGTAAATAATAGTTTAACTATGTAGCATTATAGTAAAGATTAAATGAAATGATCTTTGTAATGTGCTTAGGAGAATATTTTACACATAGAAGAATTTAGCCACTTCAAAAATTGTTGTCATTATTGCTACTATAATTCTTAAAGCAAAAAGCAATCCATACAATTTCTATATAATTGTGAACACATCAAATAAAGATTTTTTTTCTGTGAGAGGTGCTTTACTTTATTTTTAAGATCCGTTTATTGGAGGCTCATACCACTCTTATCACAGCCCATCCATCCATTGTGTCAATCACAGTTGTACATTTATTGTCATCAACATTCTCAAAATATTTTATTTCAATTTGATCCCTTGGTATCATCTCATTTTCCCTTCCCTTCTCCACCCACCCACCCTCCCTCCCTCCCCCTTGATAATTTATATTTCTTTTCATATCTTACACTGTCTAATGTCTCCCTTAACCTGCTTTTCTTTTGTTCATCCCCCAAGATTTCAGCTCTTGGTAAATTTAGTTTCACATTATTTTTGAACAACAATGTACCTCAATATGACCATTCATAATTTCTTTAGAGGAAGTCACAGTTATAAAACGTAACAAATAAGAAACATATTCTGGTTGTAAGACTGATAAAATGAGAATGGTTATGCTTTTTACTCTTTTCTGTGTGTAACCAGTTTTCTGATTTTCTTTTGTGCTTTCTTCTCTGTATGCCAAACAGCCTGATGTCAGGGTTAAAAATGAACTTTGAAAGGCTTATTTCTTACAATACTGACCTTCCATGACCAAAATGAGAATGAGAGATAATAGTAGTTTTCATGAAATATGTAAAGAGTGTTAACTGAAATCAGAACATGTAGAAATATTCCTTGATTAATGATTCATTTTCCAGAATATTTTCAATACGTATTTGTAGTATTCTCCAAATATCCAAGACAGTTTTCATGATTTATTAAAGAAATCTATAGTGTAGGTCTATTACATATAATAACGAAAGAGAAACAAATGAAAGTAGAATGGGAAAATGTAGAGACAGGATTATTATATTTGTTTGTGAATACAATTTTGAAGAAATAACAGTTGTAGATATTTTAGGACAGCAGCAGCAACAACAAAAACAATTGCCACAGAGCTGATTCTAAGTCATGGAGACCATCTGTGCAAATTACATCTTATTATTTGGAAGTAAATTCCTCGGTGTTCTCAGGTATTTCTGGATATACTAGAATCTCCAAATTTTTGCTGAGCAATGTGTTAACTGTTTCCAGGAACTCTTATTTCTAGTCATTATTGTTAAGTGTCATCAACTCAACTTTAAACTCCTAATAACCCACTGTGATAAAGTAAGACATGCCAATAGAATTTACTAGTCTGTAATCTTTATGGAAGCCGATTGTCAGGTCTATCAGGATAGTGATTGATTGGGTTCAAGCTATTAACTTTTGATATAATAGCTGAGTCCTTAACAATTGTGCCACCAGAGCTCTTTAATTTAAAACTAAAAACAAAAACCCTAATAATTTCCAATTGATTCAATTTTATTATGATCCAAT
>PVJH01040009.1:0-16071 GCA_004026705.1 Nesogale talazaci | reverse complement strand
TTATGGTCTTGAAGTTGCTCAGTCAGCCAGGAGAGAAGTTTGGTCCGTTTTTGAATGATTCCCTCCAGAGGCACATGTTGCTGCAGTTGCTCAGGTCATCGGCTATCAATGCCAACTCATCAAATGCTTGCGTTGTTATCAGTACAGTAGTAGTACATGTATATGTTTTATTTGGAATAAACCCATGCGTGTATGAAATCAAGGCCAATACTCGTGGATTTGCCTTCATATTAAAATTAGAGTGCATGCTGTGGTCCCTAATACAAACAGGTGCTATTTTGTGCTGCATACAAAACTGTTTTTATTATTGTTACATTCTTAGGTTAAAGATGTCCTAGTATATCCAGAGGTGTTTATATAAATGTGTATATATATATATATATATAAGCATATATATATGTGTGTGTGTGTGTGTGTGTGTGTGTGTGTGTGTGAAGAAACTTTTCATAGGAGCAGAAAGCCGTGGCCTTCTCCCAGGAAACTCTGCCAGTGGTCTCAAATGGCTGCCATTGTGGTTAGCAGCCCAACATGGAACCACTAGTCCCCTAGGGCTGTTAATATTTGGCAGGAATGGAAAATTAACTTTTGAAATGAAAAAATCTTGCCATGCATAATATAAGTAAAGTCCTCTTACAGATGAAGAGAAACTTTTTTCTAATTTCTGTAATGTATCTGGATCATGGGGAGAGACACTGGAGAATAAAGATCCTGAGACATCTCAGAGAAAAGTCCTCTCCCCTTGGTCCTCGATCCTGTTTGGGGTCCAAAGCCCTACTGTGTGGTCTCAAAACCTTTTCCTTCATTGAAAAAGATTTTCTACCTGCTCATTTCCCATTTAAAGAAGGTCTTTGATGCCGTATTTGACATTTGGGACTTCAGTATCCTCATTTGTGACAGGGGAGTTAGTAAAACCTATGCCCCAAAGTTGTAAACCACCCACTAGGTCTCCCTCCCTGCTGCCCCACTCCTGTGTTAGTCTGGGTAGTCTAGTGAAAAAAAAATCATAGATACTCATATGTGTATAAGAAAGGACTTTATATAAGAAGTAATTGTACATTAAGGAATTTTTACCTCCCTTCCCCAAAGAAATCATCCCAGCCCAGTCCAGAGTAACGTCCTAAGTGCAGTAGTAGCCCAAATGCCCAATACCAATCTATCACTTCCTCTTCAGATGCATACAAAACAATGGAATGATGCTGAATGCAGGAAGATCAGAGGCCGGTGGGTGGAAAGTCTTGTGGATCCAGTGGCAGTGTAGGCATTTCTGCACCAGCAAGGGTTTCCACATGGTTCCTCCAGCTCAAGGGCTCTAGCATAGCTCCCTGTGTCTTGTTAGCAGAAAGACCAAGCAGAGAGAGTTTTGCAGGGAGTGTGTGTCTTGTCTCCAGTGAGCTATTTATCTCCTTCATCTCTCCAAGTGAGGTCATCAAGCTGCAACCTGATTGACAGGCTAACCTCTCCCCGTTCACTCTTCAGACTCAAGTTGACAACAGATTATGTACCTTCCACAACTCCCTTACTCCTTTTCTGTTGAAACCAGAGTTCTTCAATTTTGTCACCAATTAAGTCATCAGCTTGGAAATTTCAGGAAATTCAGGAAATTTTGGAAACCCCCTGTTTCTGAAAGTTCTAAGGTTAGAGTGAGACATCTCAGGTTCAAATCCTGGTCCCACTAGGTATTTGTGGTATGAGCTTAGACTCAAGATAAACACTGTGCCAGAGGACACTGTCAGAGGGGTGCCACTGATGACTGTCAATAAAATTTTTGTGCAGTGTGTCAGCAGAAATGTATTACATTGAAAAATTTTCCCTGATGTTATTTGTAACTCTAAAGACAGTTTTTGTAAGCCCAACTTACATGTTTCAGAATACCGTTAAGACTAACATTTTATGCTCGTTTACTTTTCGAACTTTCTAATGTGTTCTGGTCAGAGCTGTCATTAATACCTAGGTAAATACAGTGATACTTGTGCCATGTGATTTTTGTCTGCCTGTGGTACAAGCATGCACTGTGTTGTTGCTGCTGTTGGTTAGTTACTGATTTTGTCAAGTTATCTTATGTTTTAGCTATAATATTGTGGCAATTAGTACTTGTGAAACTCTATCAATGCTTTTTTAAGAATAAAGTAGTGATTCAAGGAGGAGAAAGATATTAAAAGACTGCCTCTTAGTTACCAAGAGTACGGTAATTCAATGTATAAAGATTTCCTTTTGGCAGTTATTCACTTAATTGAAGAAATACTACACTGAAACAAGTTACAACCATTAGAATAAATAAAAAAACTCTTATAAAAGTTCCAATTCATATATTCACAGGTTTATTCCAAACAAAACATGTCTAAAGTTGTCTCTGGAAACTGTGGGTGGATGCTGACAAGCTCTCTTAGTAATACATTTGACTTAGTCTGCTATGGCCCTCCACAAAAGAGGTTCATTTGAAGCAGTGGTTTCCAAGGGGAGGTGCTTGGCCAGTTAAACTCAGGGCCAAAAGGTCAGTTTAGAAGGTCGTAGCTTTGGGATTCCAAATGTTGAAAGATTTTCTTAAGGGGCACACAAAGACCACAGGGACTTACTAGAAATAAGCTTGACAGGAATTGAAAACTGGATAGGCGAAGAAAAGGTGAGAAAAGTTGTGCCAATGAATCCTGTTTATCACACAACTCAGCTGTTCATTCTTTCAGGGTAGCAAGGGTTGTCCTATCGGGAAACGTTTGTTGGGAAACGAAACGTTACCTCATCTACAACACAGCTATGAACTTTTTCCTGCAAATCTCTTTATGCTCCCCAAACTCATGTTGGAAAAGAATATAACTGGGGACCCTCAAAGATCGCAATTTCCTAGGTAGTGCCATTTGGGTGTGGTATAAATGGAAGGACCCAGAATTTTTCTAGAAAGGTTCCGAGAGATGGCGACACCACCTTCAGAAATGTATAAATTCAGTTGGAGAGTATGTTGAGAAACGGTAACTTCACGCTTTGCTATTTTTGTTTTATCAAAGTTTCTATAATTGTGTAGCATGACTTTGGATTTACCCTGATGAATTTTATTATGTCTTGTCCTCTGGTGAAAATTAATGATAAATATTAGTAAATGTTATCGATTTATTTGTGTCCCTTCAAAATATACATAACCATCTATTTTGTGACCTGATGTAGTTAATCCTATATGTCGTAAAGGCTATCCTTTGTGAGGTCAGTAAGGCAGGGTCAGAGACCATTACGTAAATGATACAGGGTATAATCTACAGGATGAGGTTGCATCTTAAGTCAATCTCTTTTGAGATAGAAAAGAGGTTAAATGAGTAAAGAAAGAACCGAAGGACTTGACTATTGCCAAGAAAGTAAAGCCAGGAGTGGACCAAGTCCTATGGACTCAGGGTCCCTTGGCTGTCAACCTTCTAGTCTCAGAGGAAGATGGCAGCACATGTGGAGGTCCCCAAGAAATTCTGAGCCCCCAGATATTGAAAGGAGGGAGACAAGGACCTTCTTCCACAGCCTAGAGAGAAGAAGCCTTCTCTTGGTGCCAGGGCCTTGAATTGAGATTTTATCCCCCTTACTTAGAAGCCCTGGCGGCACAGGACTGGTAAGTGCAAGGCCAGCACTTCCCAACTACCGACTGTTCCTCAGGGGAAAGAAGAGGCTTTCAATTCTTCGAAATTATACTTTTGAAAACCCCCAAGGGCATTTCTCCTCTGCCCAGTGGTGTCACTGTGAGTTGAAATGACTCAGTTACATCAATTGAATTTCCTTCGTTAAGGAAGAATAGACTTCTCTTTGTTAAAGTCACGCACAGTTGTAGTTCTATGACAGCTGTACTGATCAGACCCTAAGGATTTTGTATGACCTAGTGTGGGAGGAGGCTGACAGGGGTGGGTGGGAGAGTGACCCCATGATTTATCATATTGAGTGACATATAGATAAGAACTCAGCCAGCCTTTTGTAAGTTGGGTTACTTGAAAGAAAAAAAAAAAGTGAGGCTGAGCCCCAGTGGAGAAGTGGTTGTGCGGGACTGCGACCCACTGGGTTGGAGGTTCAAATCCAGCAGCAAGGCTGGGCCTCCTACTCCCAACACCAGAGGGCAGTGATGCCCCAAACAAACAAAACAACAACAAATAAAAAAAAATAAAGAAAAGAAAGAAAAAAAGTGGAGATGGGAGGTGGTGTTGGGATGGTGGAGAGGAGACATGTGGATGCCAGGATGAACTCATAGCTCTTTACCAAGACTTCTGGATGCAGATAATCTCTGAACCTTGTGTTTTTCAAGATGAAAAGTTGTAAGTGTGAAGCAGGGACTCTTAATTGCCTACCTTAGATAAATGTAAAGAGAAAACAACAACTTAAAAGGCTGGACCTGGAGATGTTCCACAGTTAACTTGTCAACTTACTTATATAAGTTTTTCAGCATACTTCTAATGCAGTGTCTGTGATAAATTTAGGTGTCTTTGTGGGTATTTGCATCAGCTTATACTCAAATATATATGGTACATACATATATGTGGACAAGTTAACGCTATATTCTTTGTATATATGCACATATATGTA
Organism: Nesogale talazaci; assembly: GCA_004026705.1. Taxonomy (NCBI): domain Eukaryota; kingdom Metazoa; phylum Chordata; class Mammalia; order Afrosoricida; family Tenrecidae; genus Nesogale; species Nesogale talazaci. The sequence goes on along the minus strand of PVJH01040009.1, from coordinate 11,529 downwards.
TACATACAAAGGACACACACATATATTTATACATACAAAGGTATATCTTTGTTGGAGAATGGGAAAGCAGCAGTGTTACTGCTTGGAGTACCCGCATCTTCTCTTTAGAAAAAGTTTTGACAATCTTTTCTGTTTCTCAAGGTTGTAATAAAGATTAAATGACCCATTTCAGGAATTGTGTAGTAAGTGCTCAATAATTGTTAGCTATCCCTTGTCGATAACTCAGGTGAGAGAATGTGCTAAGTGGCTCATGACCAGTGACCTGTTATTCTCAATGCCCCTGCTTCATCTTCTCAGAAGGAGCTCTTGGCACGGTCCACATAGTACTGGTTACAGCGGCGTGGCCAGAGTGGGTACTTGTGAGACACTTGCTGGGCATCCTGGTGGAGGGTGGAGGGTGAGTGGAGAAGCACTGTGTTTTGCTCTGCATGAGAAGGAAGCTCTGCTAATAGAAGGAAATGCAGGGTAAACTGGCATTAACTTGGTTGTGGTTGCCTGTAGGATGAGAGAGAGGTTGGCATCTGGGTGGAGGAGAGCAGAGTCAACAAAGGGTCTTGCTGCCACAACTGAAAAGTTTTGGTATGTTCACCAGCTTCACCCTCAACCAATAGCTCAGAAGTTCTTAAATAAGTTTAACAAGGTTGTGAAAAATGTAATAAAAGATAGTGGACTTTCCCCATGAACTTTCTGAAACTTAAACATCTTACAGCTCCAGAAGTTCACATCCTGTGCTTTAAAGATTCTGATTCAGAACATTCATGCTCCTTTCTGAAGTAAAAACTGGAGAATGGCAGATTTCAGGTTTTTGATGGCATTTGATTTGTTTCTTTCTTTTGTTTCTTCAATGAAAAGCAGTGAGGGACTGAGAAAACTACTTTTGAGCATTATCAAAATACTCTTAAGTATTTTGTCTTGAAGTTTAAACTCATTAGTTAGCTGTGTACTGTTTTTCAAACATCATTGTAGCATTTACTCAGGCCACAGGAAGATCCATGCCTTTTAAATGTGGGAAAAGACCATTCTGTGTGCACATGGAAACCCTCTGTCACTTCTGCTTTAGTTTGTAGTGCCAGTAGGACTTTCTTTCAAAGACTCTATACTTTTCTAGAATGACTACAGTTCTGAAACATGAAATGTGACCAAGGCAGAATATCTGCATTGGGTCAGGCCCAGAAGAGCTTTTATGATTCTTCATTGACATACTAGTGGAATGACACTATTATGTGGAATCATATTTAGCATATGGAAATTAAAGCATGATCACATGGGAAAAAGAAGAAGCCTGTGAATAGTTCTGCATGCCTCCTCACTCCATATGTCCAGGCCTGTCTCAGAGAGCCCACTCGAGGTGAGAGACATGTCTCTGTTTTCACCGTCCTTCTTGGTTCCCTTGGGTCTTCCTTGGCAGGCAAGCACATCAATCTCCGCTGAGGGTGATTCTGATGATCAAGGCAAGACAACAATTTCATTTATTGTTTAATTCACGAAAGGGTCATCTCCCCTACTCCCCCCTTCTAAAACAAGCTACAGTATTGAGAGGCACATATCCATTTTAATGTGGATTTTTAAGGATGATACCAGTATGGATGCATGCATCCTTGAGAATAACTCTACCACTAATTGACATAAATACCTGCTTCTCTCTGCACCTTGCCACCACTCATGTTCTTTTTCTCTTCCACTGGTTTGGGGCTAGCAAACAGCTGCCAGTATAACTCAGTCCCGGAATTATCCTGCTAACTGAATACTTGGGTTTAGGAAATTATATGAAGGAGGAAAACCTCATTAGCAAGTGAAATCAGGTTATAGACCCAGTGGAATCCCTTTTTTGGTTTCTTGATAGAATCATGGGAGGACTCTCTTTCGGGACTATTCTCTTGATACCGGAGCAGTAGATAGAGTCTTTAGGTCACATACTCTTTGCCCTTGACTTGCATCGCCCTAATCTGCAGAATATTTAGGACACCTTTTTTTTTTTTAAATATTACTAATTAAATTCTTCACCAGCAGCTCGGGGGTGGGGCTTTTCAGGCCTGTAAAGAGTTACAGTCTCACATTCACAGGAACAGTCCTACCCTGTCCTCTGGAGTCTTTATGAGTTGGTATTGACTGGATGCAGTGATTTTTTTTTAAATTAAATTCTCTGGCAGGGGAGGGGGACTTGGAGAGGAAAAGATACCAAACTGGGAAGTTCTAAAGTGTTCATCTCATATTTTATTACCGTTTAGTGATACAGGCAGGAGAGAAGCAAGCCATGCTTGATCATGGCTACCTATCTTTAAGAAGTTACATGCCAGGGGAACCATCTCCTAACATATCACCACAGGTCTAGGAGGCACAATTGTACAGCAATACTAAGTAAAGACCATAGTAAAGCCATAGAAAATATGAGAGGTAGAAATAATGGAGTCAGACACATTTTCATGGTAGCATGCTTACCTCAGCCCTGCTTGATGGCTCACCTGGAGAGAGAGTGGTTTATTACTAACCAAGACTTTAAAATCTTTTGGGGACATGCAAGTACCCTAATTACAGGTGAGGACATATGCCACAAGAAGGGGCTATCCTATGGGCACCACAGTAATGAGGAGGAGGATCTAGGGGCATATATGCAATAGGAAGGGGAGGTGTTGGGGGCACACCTGTAACAAGATGGGCTGGAATCCAGACTCGTGATGGTGGCCTAACCTTGATTGTCCTTGAGCTGCAGACTTGAGTAGGAAAAGCTTTCAGGGCAAGTGACCCATTGTCCTAACAGCGGGCGTGAGCCCTACCTCTTGTGGGAGAGACAATGGCGTCTGGGTGGCTGGAGCCTTCAGGGAGAGTATCTCTAAGCATCTGACCTCCCACCAAGTGCTGGCACACAGCTTCTAATACTTGGTAAAACTTAGGAGGTGATAGAGTTGGGGAAAAGTCTTATATTAATTCCACAGTTACATCCCAGTCCCCTCCCCAAAACAAAACTCCTAACACCCTCCCTGCCATCAAGTTGAACGCCACGCATTGCAACCCTATAACAGGGAGTGGAACTGCTCCTCGGGGTTTCTGAGACTGTCCATCTTGGCCGGAGCAGTAAAGCTCCTCTTGGTCCTTGAGAGCGGTTGAGGATGGTCAACCAGTGACCTTGTGCTTAGCAGCCCACAGAACCTATGATACCTCGGAGCTCCTGAGACGAAGTCACAGAACCATGGAACGTTGCTAACAGCGCCAAGTACTAGACCAGTGGAATGATTTCCTTACCGTCAAAACATGTGGCACAGCTGGAACAAGAACCTCCGTTTCCTGTCCCCAGGCTGGTGTGCTTTTGTACCAGTACAACGTCTCAATGATCTGGTTTTAAGAGGAACTGTTTTAACTTGTTTTGTGGTAATATCGGTCCACCCTTCAGTGACATCCCTGACAACAGGGAGAGCAAAGTCTACATTATTATTACTTGTATTGGCTCGGGGATCCTGTTTGTCACTAGCAAAGTGTCAAGTGTATGTAAACTCTGAATTTTGTTCTTGTTTGTGGAGCAGGGAGGGATTAGATAGGGTGGAGTCGGGTGGCTGATGATAGGGATGATGCTCATAATGAAAGGTGTAGAAGCTGACTGCACTGAGGGTCTTGGATGCGTAGCGCATCAGTAGGAGTTTTAAGCCTGTGCCCACAGTGTGATCCGGATTAGGAAGGACTGCAAAGAGCTAACTTAGAGTGACAAATAGCTCTTACTGCTCCCTCACCCCTTCACCTGCTCTGGTGCTCTCACGGGGCTTGCTTTGATTTCTGTTTCGGTAAGAAGGCAGCCTCCTTGACCTTCCTTGACTGCCCTCCAACTGACTCTAGCATTAGGACACCCTGGAAAGAAGCTGTGCCTTTCAACATGAGGAGCACATTTTCTGAGCAGCAAAAGCCCTAGCCATTGTACACTAGAAGCATCTATTTCAATGTTGACACCCAGTCAAGCTTTGAAGCCCTGGAGTTCATGGCAAATAGCACTAGCAGGTGACAACATTTTTTCCTTTGTCTTCTGAATTTGTTTGAAATGGAAAGAAGTTGGTTTGAATGGAAAGTTTTATTTCCCTATCCACCCCCCTAACAGCCTTTGTAAAGCCAACAAGTGGACACCCAGAACTGCTGAATCACTCGAGGATCGAATGGTTCTGAAGAAATTTCTGCTTGAGAAAATGAGCAAAAACTCACCTTTGTGGCTAAGGGATTTTGTTAAGAACCTATTCCCAAATTCAATCCAACAAGTATCTTAGATTGTCATGTCTGTGAGTTAGTGAAGACACAGAGAAGAAGTGAAGCAAATGAGGCAGAGAAGAATGAAGACAAGAAAGTGGATTTAAAGACAAAGAACTGTGTGTTTGTATATACACGCTCATGTCTCTACACATCCACCGGAAGACACGCAAAGAGAGAGAGAGAATGAGAAATACTATTTTATGAATATAGGGGAAGAAAAGACTGAAAAAACCTTTACTTTCTGCTGAGGAGCCTTGGTGGTACTGTCTGGGAAGCCTAAGATTGGTAGCCAAAAGGTCAGAGGTTCAAGCCCATCAGGTGCTCCAAGGGAGAAAGATTGGGGTCTCTGCTCCTATAAAAATTTACAGCTTTATAAACCATATGCATTGAATTGGAATTGACTCAATGAGAGTGTATTGCCTTCTGCTGAATCTTTTTTAAAAAAAATACATACTATTTTTTTGCTCAACAGTTTTATTGTCATATAATTCATGTCATACCACTTAATAGTTCAGTCACATCAAGAAGAGTTGTACAATCATCACCACAATCATTTCTAGAACATTTCCTTTGTTCTCGTATCCACCATTATGTCTGTTGAATCATCAGTGAATTGAGCATTGACCTCATTATTCAATAATGACCTTATAAATAATGATTGTACATTTCAGCAACATTTTAAAGACAGAAAAATATAAATCAGATTCCAAAACATGCCACAGTAAGAATTTGACTGTTTCCTGAATGTCATGATAGAGTGAAAAAAAAAATCACTAGACTCCTAGTGTGAGAGTTGAAAATATCCCAAATTAACTTTTCATTTCTGAGGAGCAAAAACAGAATCACAGTGATGCTGAGTGATTTTGTCACAGATGACCAGTTGGCCAGAGGCAGAGGCAGATTCTAGGACACAATTCTTTATTCTCGTGTTCTGTTAGGTTTCCACTGCACCCAGAACCTGGGTGCATATATTAAATGTGTCAGAAAACTGACAATATCTGAGAGACTCCAGGAAAAAACAGGATTGGTTGGGATTGAGTTTGAAGTGAAAGTGAGACAAGCAAAACTGTTTTGTAGATCATAGAAGGAAGACTCAGATAAAGGAGATTCTGAAATGGGGCCCTCTAGTTAGCATAAGAAAACTTAAGTGGGAATTTCAGTTTGTGCTGGGAGAGAGATTGGGTATCATGTCTTCTGTTTAAAGCAAAGATGAAGGACTGTTATCATTCTTAACTGGCTGGAAGGAGATGATTACTGTTTGGAAACCAGAGACCTATATGGAGGTGATTGAAAGGGAAATATGGAGAAAAGAAAGGTTGGTTGTGTCTGAAATAAAGTGTATTGACTATCCTTGCCTGCAGGCTGTGTGCAGATGAACAGAAACTGTTGAATTATACTTGTAGTACAGAATAATTAATGTGTGATGGTTAATTAAAGTAAATAAATGCATGACTCAAGCAATTCACTTGATTTTCTGTTTGGTAGGTGCTGTTGAGTTGGTTCCAATTCAGAGTGACTTCATGTATCACAGAATGAAACGCTGCCTACGTTTACATTATCCCAACAATCATGGCTGTGTTTAAACCCACTGATGCAACCACAGTGCCAGTCCATCTCATTGAGGGATGATGCCTTTTTTAAAAAAGTTTATTGACATGTAATGCTTCATATCATACAATTCACTGGCTTAAAGATATTTCAAAGAGTTGTGCAATCATCCCCACAATTAATCTTTGAACATTTTCTTAATTCTGTACACATTATTATTAGCTCCCCATTGTCCTGTAACCTCCTCTGCCCTAACCCTAAGGGATTATTAGTCTAGCTACTGACTCTCTAGATTTGCCGATTCAGGACTTCATATAAAGAAAATCATACAAAACCCCACAACAATGACAACAAAATAACATATAGGAAAATCTCTAACAGGAAGCAGAAGATAGCAGAAACTAGAAAAAATTAAAAAGGGTCAAAAGGGACAAGATTGAAAATGTTAAGCCTAATTATATCTGCATTAACCTACTTTCCAGTGCACTCTGTTTGATAGCATGGCCATTCACACCACTAGTCAATGGCCTGTGGGCTTCAGTGGAGGCTTAATCTGTGTGAGGACTCAGAATGGATTATGGGCTTTCAATGTCATCCTTAGCATTCTGTAAAACAAGTGCTTACAATTTAAGCTCTAATACAGTCCCCTCCTCTGATCTTGGGTTTTATTTTTTATAATCCTTGGATCACACTAGCACATGGATTTCCTTCCCAGTGGACTAATCTGACACCTCACTTAGATGGCTACTGGTTTTAAGACAAGCCTTTAAGGTCCCAGATACAATTATTTCTGAAAACTAGCCAACCTCTTATTTGCTGTGGCACCCACATCTTGTGAGGACAAGTATTGCTCAGGTCCATGTCATAAGAACTAATTATTCTTGGATTAAGGCTTCTGATTAAGTTTGAGCTCAAAATTAATTAGTATATTATAAAGTTTATACATCTCCCTGGTCTGCTTTAGAGACAACATTATCAGCCTGTAATAAAATAAGTAACTTCCGGGCTGAGCCCCGGTGGCGTAGTGGTTATGCACGGGACTGCGGCCCACTGGGATGGAGGTTCAATTCTAGCTCACAGGAGCCTCCCAATCCCACCACCAGAGGGCAGTGATGCCAAAACAAACAAACAAACAAAAATAAGCAACTTCCATGAGGCATTTGGCAATTCTAATAAGAGTATCATTAATCTCCCAATGGATAGAATATATAGAATGTAAAGTGCTATTGAGAAAGAGAAAATATATATTCATGGGAAAGCTTTTAGACTAAAATACATGGGATATTCAGTTATACAGGTTAAAACATTAAGTAATGAACACTGTTGAAGACAGCATACTTACAGCAATGCTTTCACTAAGGCAAAACTACAGTATGTTTACAGGACTTAGACAAGTTACAGAAAGCAAAGAAAATATGAACTAGCAACTATGGTAGTCTTAAATCATCAATTTCCAGGCAACCTCAGAAACAAGAGGTTTAAACCAAAGTCTACTAACTTCCATATCTATGCCCTTGAGATAGAAACCCTCTGCTGCTTCTCACACTAGGAAATTTTCATTTTTAGATCCAAAGAAGTATAGCAGATCCTTAATCTGCAACATGTGTGTTTAAGGTCAAGTCCATTTCCCTCGGTGGGGTTTCAAAGTCAAATTATAATTTGATCTATGAAGAATGTGCTGTCCACCTTAAAAAAAATAAACAAACCCCAATCTAAAATCCAGGTAGCCTATAGCAGGCAAGAACTTTGGTGAAAAATGCATAATTAAAACACAATACTGGGTAGATTCTCCCGTTGGGAATCTAGACAAGTAATGTTAAACATTTCCCCCAACATGTCCAAGCGTGAGCATCCTTGCCTCTAAGGAGCACTCTGGGTGCAATTCTTCCAAGACAGATCAGTTTGTCCTTTTGGTATTTTTTGGTATTTTCAATATATTTTATAGGAGTATCTATTTCAGATCAACATTTCCTCCATTTATTTTTATGTCTATTGGTCCATTTTTGAGGATCCTTGTTTTCTTTGTGCCATGGCTTAATCCATACCCAAACCTGTAGCATTAATCTTAATTAATCTCTTCTTCAAATGTCTCAAATATCCGATTGATACCATACAGTCAAGTGTTTGCTTAAAATACTGCGTTTTTAATTTCTAATACTGTATGACAGAAACTATATCTCTTTACCTATTAGCTGAAAAACTGACCCAAGCTGATGAAGTGGTTTGTAAGATGTATCAATAAGGGCCTGAGAAATGGGTGGGATGCATTAGACAGACCCTCCCTACATTGTTAAGAGACTGAATTAAATCATTACCTTACATGAGAACAGATGTCTTTGTCTTGGTCGTCCTATAGCAGTGGTCTCATACAATGCTTGGCCTTGTGTGACTGGCTAACATGGCTCAATATGATGTTTTTCAGGTCCATCCATGTCATGAGGTGCTTCACAAGTTCCTCGATGTTTTCTTATGCCGCACCGTATCCCATTGTGTGTATGCACTAAAGTTGAGCTATCCTTCTACTGATGGATTTTTTTAGGCTGTTTCCAAATTCTTGCTATTACGAACAGTACAGTTTTAAACATTGGGTTGCACACTTCTGTTCACATTGTGTCTCTTACTTTTTAGGGTGTATACTCAGCAGAGCTATTGCTGAACTGAAAGTGATTCCAATCCCCACTTCTTTTAGAAGGTGGACCTCTGTTTTGCTGGCCTCCTATTTTACCCAGCATGATGTTCTTTTCCAAGGGCTGGTCTTTCCTGATAATATAGATGAAGTAAGTGAGACAAAGTCTCACCCTCCTCTAAGAAACATTCTGGCTGGATTTCTTCAAGACAGGCCATTAACTCTTTTTTCTCTGGTGCTGTGCCCTGACAGTTTCCAGTTTTCAGATCCTTCCCAAACTCCGATTTGTGTCATCTTCATTCACTGAGAACACTGTCTTAATTAGTGTTCTCTTTTTTATTCCTAGGTTTTGACCTACATTGCTATGGCCACACAGAACTCAGCATATTCATGATTAAAGGGTCCATTAAGGAAGGTCACAGGTTATAGTAAAGGTGAAAAATGCACAGAACACAGTTGTATACCAGGACGTGTTACAAAGCTTTCTCAGGTCTTTGTATCAGGGGCATACCATCTCTCGAAGTCTTAAGCTGAGGCACTCAGGTCAAGCTCCAGGGGTCAAATCTGTATCCCTGAACTAAGTTCCCAAGGCAGTTTTCTCCAGCTAGCCTCTACTTCCCCTTAAGTGAATCAACGTTGCCCAACTTTTCTAATTAAGTGCCCAGAGGCACCTGATCCCACAGACCAGCCTTCTGCAGAGGGAAAAACCCATAAGCCATACTTGTTTCACAGATTGGGAAATCCACTACTATGTCTCCTCGTTCTGCTGGTTAATTTTATAACCCTCTGATGGTATTTCAGGGGATCAAATTCATAGTTACTCACAAATGGGTCTAACTGAATCATAACCTACCAGAATCATATTTTACTAGATCTATGCAGGGAAAGGTCTTTTCTGGGCTGGAGACTTGGGCTGGAGGAGTCACGTTAAATAATCCACCGCCCCTGCAACTACCAGCTCTCTTTGGGTTCCTCATTGCTGCACGGTGATTTGGTATTTTTGGTATTTACGTTTAGGCAGAATGCCTATTCTGGGATTGATTGTATTCAATTCGCTTTCTCCAGGAACCTCAGTTATGCTGCTGTCTGAGATCTGCTGGCTGAAAGCCAGACTAAGACTCGGGGGGTGGGGGTGGGGGGAGGAAGGGCACTTAAGGGGCAGAGTGGAGGAAGGCATTCACTCCAAGGTCCTGCAAGTGCAAGGGGTGACCTTTAAAAGGAATGCCTTCTTCACTTTTGTCTCCAAGCCCTTTTCTAGCCTTTGCCTAGCTGTCTCAAATCAGCTGGAAGCAGTTTAAAAAATATTTGTAATCCATCTTTCTCATTTACAATAGGAGGGTAATGCTGGACCTTTACTCTATGTACACCCTCGTACTCAGAAACGAGAGTTCTTTCTTTGCTGCCTATTTAACTTGGCAATGCGTCACGAACATTTTCCACATCAGAAAATCTAGATATTCATCACTCCTTAATATGATTGCCTTGTAGTCCATTGTTTAGATCAATCTGAAAAATTGTGGAAAGCATCATTCATTTTCTCAGAGCCATTTCATTCTTAGACATGACAAGAATGAAAATGAAATATGTGAGTAGACATTTAAAAAACAGTTCATTTAGAAATAGGCTGTCCATGGAGAGTGCTATCTAAGAAATGAGAAGAGCAAGTCATTTTCTGTATAATTCTTGATTTGAACCTGGATGGTTTCATAAATCCAGATTCGTGATTTGGGAATCAAACCTTGTTACAGTGACAATGGATATTATCACATTCCCCAGAGCAAGTGGTAACATTAACTATACACAGAAAGCATGCTACAAGATTAACAAGACCCAGGAAAATGACTATCTCTTGATATGTTACTCCTATCCTGTGTCCTTTCTAATTTAATTTTTTCAAAATGACTTAAAATGACCTAAAATATCAATATCTATTGTGTATTTAAAACAAGTAATAGAGAGAATAGACTTACCTGGCAGATTCTGTCCCTTTTTCAGTTGAACAAAAAAGTATTCCGAAATCATGGCTTGATATTAGTTAATTCTAGGTTATCAAAATAGTATTCTCTTTAAGTTATCATTTGTAGTTCTTGTAGTGTCTCTTGATTTCTGGATTAGTTGTGGAAATTTTATTATTGCAGTTACTGTTAGAAACTTTATAAAGCAAAATATATCAAGAAACTATACCAGTTGTTTGATGGAAGTCCTTTGAATGATCTCCATTTTCTCCATTGCTTTTTGATGGAGTTACCAACATTTTACAGTGGGAAGGCACACTTCTAGATAAAAAAGCTCATTGGTACACTGCATTAAAATTAAAAATATTGTGAAAATTGGTGTGAGCGCTTTTGCATATTTCCTCTAGAGTCCAAGTCAAGAATTTTGGCCCTCTACATGATGGAGGCAAAAAATGAGTAGGGTGGTAAAGGTTGAGGGAGAGAAGGGAAATGAAGTGAGGAAAATCCTCAAACAATTTAAGGCGACATATTACTCAAATGCTTACCAATGAGAAATAGATCACTTAGCAAGTGTGTTTCCTTGGGAACTGTATTAGCAGAGTGATAAAAAAGACGTGCTCCTCCACGTCTTTCATGGAGGAGGAAATGAAGGCTGCATCTATCTGCCATCTCTCCATGTCTTCTGTATTCCAAGCGTCAGACTGCCTCACTGGTCCTCACTAACTTCTCTGACAGTCTGATGCCATAGCATGTTTAATCTAAGAGAGAATGTGAAGGAGCGAGCCAGTGGCCTTAGAGCCTCAGTGCAGAGAAGGGAGGAGCCAGGAGGTCAGAGGGCTTGCAGGTTTGTATACCAATATATGGAGGGAGGCAGAAAAAGGTCAAAGGAGGAAATAAGTGGTATCAAAATTTCAGGAAGAGCAGATATATCTATATATTTTTTTCCTGGAGTAAGACATTAATTTTGGAGTTAGACCTGAATCCAAATCCAACTTCTGTCATATAGTTAGTTGTGGGATCCTGAAAGAAGTTAAGTCACCTCTCTAGGCCATATTTTCTTCATCTATAAAAATGAGGTGGATTACCATTGTATAGGATGGTTTTGAGAACCAATTTACTTATATTAAATTGTCACTCAATGGACATCTCCGTTTTACAATTCTTTTTTTTTTT
>PVJH01040008.1:0-16009 GCA_004026705.1 Nesogale talazaci | reverse complement strand
AAATTCTCTTAAAAGAAGGCCACAAATGATCTAGACTTGAAAGATAGTGCAGAACCTGCTAGTCCAATGCTTTTCCAACTGATATCTGTGTGCATGAATCCCTGAGTCTGATTAAAATGGAAATTTCTGTTCAATGTTTCTAGGTTGACCTTGAAATTCTACATTTACAACAAGCTCCCAGGTGAAGCTAACACTGATTGCCAATGGGCCACACATTGAGTGGTAAAACGTTCATTGCGAAACATGTTTCTCATTTCGCCTTACCTGGCCCTCAGTTTTTCCCTCTGTAAAGTGGAGTTACTAATCATATCTCTCTCAAATTTCTGTAATGTATTAATTCAGTAATAGTACTCAAAATATCAGTTGGAATGTAGTAACATTCATAAATGTTAGTTCTCACACTAATCATCTTTCATATTCATGCATTTGTCTTTTAAAAGTTTACAGAAACTTACATACACGGGCCATATATTAACAATATCTCAAATTCCAAACTACATTTTCTTGATCCTTCCCTTCTGCTACTAAAACAAAGTAGCTTTCCTTACATCTGAGGTTAGCCCAGCTGGGGCTGCTAGGAATCCCAGCCCTTCCCCATCTTATGATAGCTCCTTTTCACATGTTTATGGAATTATAGAATCATTGAGAGGATATGGGCTATGGAGGTCACTTAATACCATGTACTAGGAAGGAACTTATGTCATACTTGGGTACATTGATGCTTCAGTGGTTTAATTGCTGCTCTCCACGAAGACCTGAGTTCCATTACTGACTCATGCACCTCAGGTACAGCTACCACCTGTCAACAGATACTGTGTATCACTGTGATGCTCAACATATTTCGGTGGAGTGTCAAGACTAAGTTCCACTATAAAGAAAGACCTGACAATCTATATTTTAAAAAATAGCCACTGCAATTGTATGAACCATACTTACCACATTTGGTTCACTTGTTCATAGGGTCACCATGAGTAGAGGGTGGACTTTAGAACAGTTAGCAACAGCAACATATCTAGATCTATGACCGAAGTCAGAGATCTGGGCACCGGGTGAGGGGAACATGGCAGGGCCTTCCACAAATAAAGTGTTGAAAAGCAAAGATACTACTTTTCAGACTAAGTTGGTGCTGCCTTCAATTACCTTATATGCATGTGAAGGTTGGACATTGAATACGGAAGACTGAAGAAGATTCAATGCATTTGAATTATGGTGCTGACAAAGAATATTGAAAGTACCATGGACTACCAAAAAAGCCGAAATGTCTTGAAGAAAGTATAGCCAATAGGCTCCTTAGAGGCAAGAATGACAAGACTTGTCTTATGTATTTTGGACACACTGTCAGGAAAGATCTGAAAAGTGTTGCTTTTTAACACTTTTAAGAGGTCTTGCGGAGCAGATTTATTGTATAGGGCATGTGTTAGTCAGGTATACTAGAGACATAAATCCATAAGACACTCATATGTGTATAAGAAAGAGTTTTATATACAAAACAGTTGACTGTTGAGGAAAACATCTCAGTACAGTCCATATAAAGTCTACAAGTTGGACTTTAACCCATATCTCTGATACAAATCCCTGCAGAAAGGTATCATGCTTGCGAAAGTATCAGAGCAGTGTTAAAAGAAGGAAGCCCTTCACAGTGGCTGCATCGATGGACTCAAGTGTAAGAACAATTGCGAAGATGTCACAGGACCAGACAGTGTTTACTTCCATGCACATAGGGTCGCTATGATCCAGGAGCCACTTGACAGCACCAAATAGAACAATGGGGTACAGAAGACCAGGTCTTTTTACCCACAGAAGCAACAGTGATTTGAACTACTGACCTTTTGGTTAGCAGCCCAGCATGTTAATTAACCATTGTACCACTAGGCCTCCTTTGTTTTACACTTGTAGTTAAAAATCCCAAGAATGTAAAGAGCAAGTCCAAAGAGCAGAAAGTTCAGTGTCTTCGTGGATAAGAAGAAAAAAATATATCCTTTAGGCAGAGATCATTCTGGTGCTCACTGCTCTTTCTACTTTGGAAAGGAGGAAGGGTTTGTTTCCAGATCCTGGGACAGTTATGCAGGGTCATGGAACTTGTTCTGAGCTGTGGAAAGTGGAGGAAAGTGGTTCACTTAAGCCTCCCTGTATGGCCCCTATAATGACTTGTGTGTTTCTTCACTTGCTTCCAGTGTTCTCCAGTCAGCTGAGGAAATGGGATGTACATGACTCTCTAAGGCTTGGGAAAGACTGTGCTGGAGGTGGTGCTGTTTAAGCCCAGTATTTCATGGACCCTGTGTCTGATTCAAATAGAAGTGTTCCACCCAGGATACTAGTCTATCTGGTTAATGCTCATAGACTTTGAGGGAGCAGAAAATATATATTATTTTAAAGCATTGGAATTTCTGGGTCTTTGTTACTATAACCTCTTTTAGACTATCCTAACTAATGCAGTTTTTTTCCCCTTAGTTTATGTCCCTTCCTCAATTTCATTGCTTGGGTATCTGATTAATCCTAGCCAAAGACTTTTTGGAGAGTGATCACTTAACCTCTTAAGAGTCCTCATGCCCAGCACATTATAGCACAGAATAAAAATAAAGAAATCAAACTCTAAAATCAGATGACCTGAATTCAGAGCCAGCTCTGCCACTATTAGTAATGTGATCTTTTAAGGTGTCATCTACCCTGCTTATCACTTTATTTTATCATCACAAATGCAAGAGGAAATTTGTGATTTTTATAGAGTTGATTGCAGAATTGAATGAAGAAATCCTCACACAACAGGTCAGCACTCTGACATACGCAAAGGAAAAGCTTAATAAAGAAAAACTTGGAATTATTGCAATGGAAAGTATTATTATTATTATTATTGTAATAGCAGGGTTGCTTCCCTTCTTCAGTCACAGAACCTTTCTCCCTTTGTCACTCTTGCCTCATGACCTTCCCTCAACCCCCAGGCATTTGGACAAGTGTAACTGACCTCTCCAGGACTGTCTCTCACCAACCATCCTCCTAGAAATCACAGGTATAAAATTCTTGAGGGAATGTAAGGTTTCTGGCCTTGTCTAGACCTATAGCCTGCAGCAAACATAGTGAGGCATCCTCTACCATTATTTAATGATTCTATGAGAAATTGTATAGTAAATGAAACATTTCCCTTTGTCTTACTCAGATTAAGTATGTTATTAGTCTGAGACTTCTCACCTTTGAGTGTGCGTCAGAAGCCCTGGAGGCTTACTCCGGGTTTGCAACTCAGAAGATCTGGAGTGGAGCCTGAGAACTTACATTTCTAATAAGTCACCAGGTCATGGTGATGACTACTACTGGTCTGTAAGTTATGCCCTGATCAGTTCTATATCAGCTGTTTGATCACCTTGATGTGGGAAAAAGAATTCTACTCTCCATGTTAGCTGGCTGCCAGGAGGCGCAGCATGTGATAAGGGAGACCTGGTCCAGGATCACAAGTTATCTAGAGGCCCAGGAGGAAATACCTGGTATGTGGGCCTCACCCCTACATTAAGATCAAGTGTGTTGTAGTGGGTCATGTGAGTTTGTTAAGAGTGTGTGAGTAAGTGGGGTGGTTAGGCAGTTAGGAAGAGCTCCAGGGAAATTTGTGAACAATAAATGGAGAGGAGCAGAACAAAACGAAAGAAATGCATAATTCAAGGCAACCCAGGATGCTCTAATCTTACATAAAGATACCTAAGTGTTTGGGAGAGGACCAAGGTATGATAGCAGGTT
The DNA here is from genome assembly GCA_004026705.1 of Nesogale talazaci. NCBI lineage: Eukaryota > Metazoa > Chordata > Mammalia > Afrosoricida > Tenrecidae > Nesogale > Nesogale talazaci. The sequence goes on along the minus strand of PVJH01040008.1, from coordinate 12,286 downwards.
ACATACTAAGCTGCTACCTACAAAGTGAGCAGTTTGAAACCCTCAGCTGTTCCCATGGAGCAGTGGTTCTCAACCTTCTTAATGCGGCAACCCTTTAATACAGTTCCTCATGTGGTGCTCACTCTGCAACCATAAAATCATTTTTGTTGAACCTTATAACTGCAATTTTCCTACTGTTATGAATAGGGAGATGCCTGCAAAAGGTCAATCAACCCCCAAAGGAGTTACAACCAACAGGCTAAGAACCACTACCCTAGAGAATTGATGATGCTTCCTACTCCCATAAGATTTATGCCATGAGAAACTCACAGGAACAATCCTACTCTGTCCTACATGGTCACGATGAGTTGGAATTGATTTAATGGCAATGAGAGGTGCTTGGAAGTTGAGACAACCCCTAGAAATATGACAGGTTACCCAAAATATCCCAGAATTTTTAATTCAAAGCTATGTATTTAACTTTTTCCACAAAGCAAACTTATCATCTTCAAAGTATTCTCCATTCTCTATTACACTTAATACTATTCCATTCTTTGAAACATTTTTCAAACTTATCTGTTTGGATGGCTGATAACAGCTCCCTTGTTTTTTTCTCACCTCTTCTACATTATAGTCAAATATCTGTCCTTTCATGTCCCTCTTCACTTGAGCAAGCAAAATGAAGTCACACAAAATGAGGTTAGGAGAGTAAGTTGCGTTGAGCAAGAGAGACATATTGTTTGTTACCCCAAACTGGCACACTGAGATGGTTGCATGAACAGGTACATTGTTGTGTTGGCAAAACCAGTGCCCTGACTTTTTTGTTGCATACTCTTACGCAATTTTTTCGCAACCTACAAATAGAAAGCTTGATAAAAATCTGACCTGATGGAATGAACCCCAAATGCACTACAAGTCAACATTTTCATCCATTTGGGAAGCTGATGATGTCCAGATGAAGTTTGTCATCCATTGACATTTCGCCTTTTTCAAATAAGAAAACTACTCATACACTTGAGTTTTTCCTTTAACACTGTCCTTATAAGCTATGCTCAATTTCAAGCCTTTAAGACCCCAGATGCTATATATTTTGATAGCTTACTTCATCACTTTTGCTTATGCACACTTTTATCTTCAGTGATCATGTCAGAAAGGTGAGCATCTTGGAATGCCAATTTAATAGAGCAAAGTGTTCTTGAATTTAGGAAATACTTCAGTGGAGGTCCAATGACCATATGCTGTATTAATACTAACCCTATAAGTATATGTACATAGTAAACAAGCAGGTATCTGGCTCAGAAGCAACAAAGCTCAAATAGAAGCACACCAGCCTGTATGACAATCAGGTGTCAACAGGATCAGTTATCAGTCTTTAAAGAACTAAAAATCATAACATTGCATGCCTACCTTCTTGATATGATCTCTGATGACAAATGTGTGCATAAGCAAATGTGCTGAAGTAAGCTGATGGTGACCGGCTATCAAAAGATACAATGTCTGGGGTTTTAAAGGCTTGAAAATAAACAAGTGGTCATCTAGCTCAGAAGCAACAAAGCCCATGGAAGAAGAACACCAGCCTGTGTAACCATGAGGTATCGAAGGGATCAAGCATCAAATAACTAAGAATTATATCATTATAAATAAGGGGGAGTACATATTGGGGATCCAAAACCCATCAATAGGTGAAGCCACATCCCCTTAGAGAGGGGTCTCAGGGAGCAGATTATGCAGGCAGGGTTCAGTGTAGCAATAATGGAATATGCAACTTTTCTCTATTTCTTAAATGCTTCCTCCCACTGACTATCATGATCACAATTCTCCCTTACAAATCCAGCTAGACCAGGGGATGTACACTGGAGCCTGAAACATGGGGAATTCAGGACAGATGATCTCTCTAGGACCAGTGGTAAGAGTGCTGATAACTGGAGGGTGGAGGAAAGGTGGAGTAGAAAGGGGGAAACGAATTGCAGGGATCTATGTATAACCTCCTCCCTGGGGTACGGACAACAGGGAAGTGAGTGAAGGGACACATTGGACAATGATAATCTGTAAATTATTGAGGGCCCATGAGGAAGGGGGGTGGGGAGGAAGGAGGAATATGAGTTGCTGATACAAAGTGCCTAAATAGAAGGGAGATGTTTCAAGAGTGATGATAGCAACAAATGTGCAGATGTGATCTGCATACAATTGATGTATGTATTGATTGTGATAAGACTTATATGAGCCTCCAACAAAATAAAAAAAAACTGCTTTCAACATCATAACAGTTTCTGCAGCATTTTTTTTCCTGAACAGGAAGCAAAATGTTTGGCCATTACAAAAAAATGAGGCTTGAGTAAGACTGCTGTACAAAAATATTCACTGTGACCCAAGAGAACCTTTCCAGGCAATGCAACTTGAAGCACTAACTCAGAGAGAGGTACTGGATGCTCACAAAGTGAGAAAAATGCATACTACAAAACTCCATTCCACTCAGAGCAATTTGTTTTGGGGGGCAAGTACCCCTTTGTATAGCATCTGGGGAGGAGTGTGAAAGAGGAGATGATAAAAGTGAAGACAGGGACGAGAAAATGAGATGTGGGAAAAGAAATAAACAATTCCCAGAAAGAGAGTTGAGGTGAAATGTGTAGGTGAAATTGTGCTTTAGCTAAGCTTTTTGTTTTTGTTTGTTCATCTTAAGGTTTATCTCAGAGGTGTTATGTCATTGGGGTTTCACCTTCCTGAAGTTGTTTTCATATCTTTTGGCACATGAAGCCAAGGATTGGTGAACACATACAGACAGCAAAATAGAATAAGGATTTTGGGGGGTGATGGTAACAGTGGTGGTGGGAAGGGCAGGGGAAGTGGGAGGCTGGGTAAAAAGGGAGACAATGTCAAGTAGTCCAGGGGTGGGGGCGGAGGAGAAGAATGTTTGGAAACTGAGTGTGGTACCAATTATATAATACTTCTTAACCTCTGGAATGATATGATATAGGTATTTACTCCCATTTAATAATGAAATAAAATTTAAAAAGAGAAATCAAAGTTAAAAATTAAAGCACAAAGTTTTTAAGAGAAACTTTATTCACAGGTTTTATTGAGAATTAGCTGGGGGATCACATATAAGATAGCTTTTTTTGCACTCAACAATTTTTTAAGCATACCCATGACTTAACCTGTTTCCTCCACCTACCACCTCCCCCCACCACCTATATCTTTCTTATATTATATGCTTTCTCTTCACCCAAGTTAATGTCTATTTACCCTCTAGCCTTTTGCTTCCTCTACCATCCCTTGCCTTACCACCCCTGGACACCATCAAAATCTGCTTTTTTTTAGTATGAAAACTTTTATTAATTTTTTAAACAGATGACTAGCTATCCAAGAGATGCAAATCATTCTCATACACTATTTAGCCTTTTCTGTTTGACTAACTATACTCAATATACCCAACAAATCCATTTGTGTCATGAAGTGTTTCACAGGTTCATTATTTTCTAATGATGTCTATTATTCCATTGTGTATCTCTAAAAAGATTATTTATTCATTGGGTGCATACCAAGTAGCACTCTTGTTAGGTTACATCCTATCTATATTCCCAGATGTTTAAGGAAGTGCCATACCAATTTCCCCAGTTATACTGATTATCAGTTATACTGATTTATAATCTCACTGTAGTGTAATTGGGCTCCACTCTCTCAACACACCTTCAGCATTTTTTTTTGTTTTCTGCTTGTTTGAACTTTTCTATCAATTCTAGTATAAGGTGGCTTCTTACCATTGTTTTGCATCTCTTGGATAGCTAGTCATGTGAAGTATTTCTTTGCATGCTTGTTGGCCTCCCGATAGTCGTTTTTTGAAAACTCTCTTGAACAGAAACACTGAAGAGGGAAGGACTCAGAGAACTGAAAGAATCTGGTAAAAGGAAAGGAGAACACAGAGTCTTCATACAAATGGTCCCCTTGCTGACACTGACTCACAGTGTGATCTTGAGCAAGTCACTTAAGTTTTCTGAGTCTCAAAATCCTCACTTGTGAGATGAAATGATAAATTTCAATTTATAATATTGTTGGAAGACTTAAATGAGGTTCATAAGTGCAGTGTTCAGCATGGTTGGCACACAGGAAACGTGTTCCCTTGCTATGCTCTCTACTAGAATCACAAAGGTATCCAGTTTTAGCTCTCCTGAAAGTGGAAGGTTGAGTTTGAAGAACTGAAATCTCATGATTGGAGGGTATTGATGCCAGGGACTGCGTCCTGCTTTAAACTCTTGCCAAGCTGAGTATATAAATGCTCAGTTGTTCTGTGAGCTGACAATGTGCTTCAGGAACGAAATAGCAAAGAGGAAGACTTCTGGCAAGATGGTGCCCAGTTAAGTAGCTTGTATGAGGAGCTCTAAGGTAATCAGTAAGTTCACTAATTGGAAGACCAAATGGGAGATTCAGCTAAGTGAATGAACTCCTGTAGAAATCCAGAGCACTCCTTAGATCAATGAGGTGACCTACCTGTACTCCCCTATCCCACACCTTGGCTAACAACACTCCAGAGGCCCTAGTTTCTGCCTGAAGTTCGCTCGCAGCACTTACTTTCATGAGTATTTCCCTTTTCCCAGGTAGCCCTCTGCTGCCACACCTAGTACCCTCCCGCTGTCAGTGACCCAGTGACAGTGCCTAGAACCCATCCGCAGTCTACATAAAGCAAATCCCACCTTGAATGCCCCCCCCACACACACACACCCTGCCAACCCTAAGCCATACCTGCGGCAGTTGGAATGCATCCTCCACCCCCTAGTTGCCAACAGATAACTCAGGCATCTGCACCTGTGTTCATTGACCTACCAGCTATGACTCATGCCATTATGGCTAGTGCCTGCCAGTCATCCATGTGGGGCTCGCTCCAACAGCTGCAAGCAGTACACCTCAATGACTACACAGAGGTCCACCATGACCCTTCAGCCAGATCCCTCTGCAACAAGTGCTGCGGTTCTTGAAGCCACAGTCAGAATCCATCATCATGCACTGTGGATTGTCGTGTAGGGCTGATGTTGACACTGCGACCCTCTCTTGAGTCTGTCCTGGATTAGTGGCTTCTCTGCTGGGCCACTCAAGCACTTGAGTTTTCCCATGCAGCAGCTGTGACCCTGCAGCTTCACCATCAGCCCTGCCCCCATCAAAACTAGGGCCTTCCTATGGTATTGTCATGACTCTACAACTTCTCCACTAGGCAGTGATCAACTCTCAGGATTCCCCATAGCACCTCAATGAATCTGTGGCTTCTGGTCCAGTTTTGTGGTGCCTCTACAGAGTCAATTGCCTAAGTGGTGTCTTGACCAGCCCAGACTAGTACTATGGACGCACCAATATAACATCACCTGAATGACAAAAAGAAGAAAAGAATGAAATCCCCTACACATATACTGAGCACAATATTATGTGGGGAGACAGGAAAATACCCAGAACAAAAGATACAGGATGAAAAATACGAATTCACAGTTGGTGGTAATATCTCTGAATGTCAGCAGTCTGATTTCATTGATTAAAAGGCAAAGACTTGCAACCTGGCTCAGAAACACAACCCATAAATCTGTTTTCTACAGGAGGACCTTAAGCTCCCTGAAAAAAAAAAGGTGGGTGGGAAGCTAAGAATAAAGGCTCGTGAAATTATACAAAGAAAATGATAACCAAAAATTGGCAAAAATACGTTATAACCATAATCTCTGACAAAATCTCTTTTTTTCTTTTTGGGGGGCATCACTGCCCTCAGGTGAGAGTAGCGGTTCAGCCTTGCTCTTGGAGAGCTGCTGCTGGATTTGAACTGCCAATCCAGTGGGCTGCAGTCCTACACTCAACCACTACACCACCAGGGCTCAGCCGACAAAATCTATCTCAAGGTGCAAATCATAACAAGAGATAAGGATGGTCACCAAATAATGCTAAAAGGATCAGTTGATAAAGAACCAGTGAGTATAATTAATATATTGCTTAACAAGAGATCTGAAAATTTGTCAAATTCTTGAAAAAAGGAAAACAGAAATCACAGACTCAACAATCATAATAGATGACTTTGATACACTGTTATCTGAAAAAGATAGGTTACCAGGAAAGAAACTCAGCAAGGAAGCTACAGAGCTAAACACTACACTAAGTAGACTTGACCTGATAGACATGCATAGAACTTTCCACCCAAATCCAAAAAAAAGTCACCTTCTTTTCAAATGTGCATGACTCTTATTCAAAACTAGACCATATACTAGGGCATAAGTTGAGCCTGAGTAAATTCAAACACATAGAGATCACTCAGACGTCCCTCTTGGACCACCACACCATAAAACTGGAGATCAACAAAAGGGACTATTAAAAAAAAGGACAAACACTTGAAAGATGAATAATGATCTTCTGCAGAATGAGTGAGTACTGGCCCAAATTAGAGAGGAAATTAGGATTATTTTAGAAACTAGCAAGAATGGGAACACAAAATACCAAAACCTTATGAGAAACAGTAAAATCAGCAATCACAGGTTGTCTGATAGCAATTAATGCACATATGGAAAAGAAAGAGAGACTCGTGACTAATATGCTGTCATAAAATCTTCAGCAACTAGAGCAGAGTCAACAGAACAATCCCTCCAACAGCAAAACAAAAGAAATATTAAAAATCAGGGTGGAGATAAAGGAGTGGGAAGACAACAGACAATCCAAAAAAAATCAATGCAGTAAAAAAAAGAGCTGGTTCTTTCAAAGGATTAACAGACTTGATAGTCCACTGTTAAATCTAGCCAAGAATAGGAAGGAGCAAACACCAAACGTCAGGATGAGGGATGAATAGGGAGATCACAAGGGACTTTAATGAGATTAAAATGGTATTTACAAAGTACTATGGAAATCTGTATTCCATTGGATTCTACAGCCTGGAAGGCATGGCTGAATACTTGGGAAAAGAAGCTATCACTAGAATATCCCATCTAGAAGTCAAGAACCTCAATAGACCATTACACAATAGAAGAAATAGAAATGGTTATCAAGAAACTACTAATGAAAAAAAAAAACTGGGCCAGATAGCTTCACAGGAAAATGCTACCAGGCATTCAGGGAAGAACTGATACCAATTCTACACAAACTGACTATTCTAAAACCTAGGGAAAAATTGGTAAACTCCCAAACTCATTCTATGAAGCTAATATAACACTGATGCCCAAACAGGGCAAGGATCCAACCAGAATAGAGAACTACAGACCAATATCTCTAATAAACAGATTGCAAAAATCCTTAACAAAATATTGGCCAATGGTATATTAAAGTATATTGAACAAATCATCCATCATGACCAGGTGGGATTCATTCTAGTGATGCAAGGATGTTTCAGCATCCCAAAGTCCATTTGCATTATTCATCGCATTGAGAAGAAAATGTAGGAAAATTGTTTGACCATATCCAACACTGAACCCTAATTAGGACCCTCAAGAAGATAGAAATGGAATGGGTATTCCTCAAAGTAATACACGCTATCTATAAAAGACCAATAGCCAACATGATAGCCAATAGAAAAAGTACAAAAGCAATTCCACTTAAAAGGGGGACCAGAAAAGGTTGTCCCTTGTCACCACTTGTATTCCACATCGTCCTGGAGGTCCCATCTAACAACATAAGGCAAAAAAAAAGGACATTAGAGGCAATCATCTCGGGAAGGAAAGGGTGAAACTATCACTATTTACATCGAAAACCTCAAAAACTCCACAACTGAAATGCTAGCAGTAATAGAGGAATATGGAATAGTGGCTGGATACAGCATCAACAAACAGATATCTATTTGATTGCTATATATATCAGACAAGACCACTGAAGAGATCAAGAAGGCAGCACCCTTCACAACAGCCAAGCACAAATTGAAATACCTAGGTATATACCTAACCCAAAACCAAAAGATTGGTATGTGGAAAACTTCAGAACCCTACTACAAGAAACCAAAAGTTACCGACACAAAAGGAAGAAAATCCCATGCTCATGGATTTGAACTCAATATAGTAACCATATCAATCCGACACAAGGTACTAGATTCAAACACTATACCAACACAAATACCAACAATCTTCTTCAAAGATATAGAAAAATGGACTCTCAACTCCATATATGTAGCTGGGGTAGAGGTGTCCAGGCATTGGCAGGGGTCTCCCCATGGCTCCTCGTTTCTAGGGCTCAGAGTCCATCTGCAGTGTCCATTGGTGGTAGAAGCATTTCAGCTCTGGCAGGGGTCTCTCTGGGGCTTCTCCGGCTCCAGATGTCCGGTTCCATCGAGGCAAGTCCATGTGGTGTATCCTCCGGTTCCTCCATTCTTTAGGAATCAGGATCGATCAGCATGCTGTCATCCTGTCTTGTCAGAAGTTCATAGCCTCGGAGCCTGAGAGTCAAGTTTCTCTTCTCCAATTGTGTAATACTGCAAGACTTCCCAGAATTCTCAGGAGAAAGCCGTGCTCACAGAGAGGCCTCACTGGCTACTCATTGGCTAGCTCCAGATTAACAGGCTAGACTCCACCCCTACATCTCAATCATGAAATTGACATCACAAATATATGACTGCCACAATGACATTCCCACACAGAGCAGCCAATGCACAGAAGGGACAATAGATTTGACCTCATCACAAGACATGAGACATGATGTCCCCTTATTGACCCACAGTGCTACTGGGGCAGCCCCAGAGACACAGGACAGGAATTTGACCCAGTCTGATCCCACACCCCCATACCAGGGTGTAACAGAAAAGGAGTGCGACAGAGCAGCAGGGGGAGCAAGACAGCAAGTCCCTGAGGAAATCTGAAAATAGACTTTAGACTCAGGGGACACAGTTTGGCACGGCATCAGACTTAATCAGAAAACATTCATAAGCATCAGCAGACAAACCTGGGACAATTAATAGACATCTTCTTTTTTTCCCATTTCTATCTATATAAGATAGGCAGAATAAACAATCCTGAGGTGAAAACAAAAGGTCTGATGGTTCCAGGGGGACAGGGAAGAGGAGAAAGTGGGCGAAAGGGAAGGAGGAGCCAACAAACCTAGGGACAAGGGAACAAGAAATTAAAATCAATGGTGAAGAGTGCATAGATTTCTTGGAGGGTTTTACATCCCAGGTGGGATGTACATATGTAGATATATTAATATATAATAATAGAGTTATATCCCTATCATATATTTATGTAAAGTGACCAGATTTTAAGCTGGACACCATTGATGGGAGGGAGGGGATAGGGTTCTTGATTAAAAATTTGGTCTATATGGAGCAACAAAAATGTTTATAGACCCCAATCCCAACTATAGTGGCAGACACCTCTCCACCAGAGGAGTTTGCCTTGGAGATCAGCACTGACGCTGAAGCTTGGGGAGTGAGATATGCCTGACCAGAGCACATGAGAACAAATGAAAATGGAAGAAGAGAGAATGACGTGTATCCTGGCCCACCGAGACTTCAGGATGATATTCCCACTCAGAACAGTTAATGCACAGAGGACTATACATCCGACCCCACTATGAAATATGACTACTCTCACTGTCACCCAAGGCCTATCGGGGCCAGGACACAGCCACACCAATGCAAAGCACTAAGAGTGCGCAACAGAGCGTGGAGTTCCAGATGGAGTGCCAAAGATATACTTTAGGGTCAGGGTATGGCACCCCATCCGACTCAACCATGGGACACTCCTGGAGGTCAAATACAGACCTTGAACTATATACAGGTTTTTATGTTGTTATCATTTTTATTATCATATATATACATATTTATATGCACATATATGTGTATACATATGCACACACATGTTATATATGTATATATTTTATTATATATGTTTAACACATTGAGGGATTTTCTTGCTGGTGTTATTATTGTTTTATTTGCTTCGGTTGCTTCATTTCAGAAGGCCTTTTTTGGACATATTGTTACCTCTGCAGGTCTATCTAGACAAGATAATCTGGACAGTCTGGAGGCGAAAACAATAGGACTGATGGTTACGGGGTCAGGGACATAGGAGGCGGGGAGGAAGGAGGGGATGTCGACCAGCCCAGGAAAGAAGAGAATACCAATTGATACAAAATCAGTGAAAAAGTGGATGAGAGAAGTCCAATAGGGATTGATTAAGACTAATGTAACAGAGAGAAAATACTGAAACCCAAATGGAGGTTGAGCATGATAGTGAGGCAAGAGGGAAGTAAGCAAATGGAAATAGAGGAAGGAACTGGGGGATAATGGGCATTTATAGAGGTTCAAATACAGGTATGTACATAGGTGCATACATTTATAAGTGACAATGGGGAAATAGATCAGCATGCATACTTATAGGGTTAGTAGTAGGACAGCAGATGGGCATTGGACCTCCACTCAAGTACTTCCTCGGTGCAAGAAGACTTTGTTCCATTAAATTGGCATTCCAAGATGCTCACCTTTCTGACACAATCACTGAAGACAATGGTGTGCATAAACAAAGGTAGTGAAGAAAGCTGATGGTTCCCGGCTATCAAAAGAGGTAGCGTCTGGGGTCTTAAAGGCTTGAAAGTAAACAAGCAGCCATCTACCTCAGAAGCAACAAAGCTCACATGGAAGAAGCACACCAGTTTGTGGGATCACGAGGTGTCAAAGAGATTAGATATCAGGCTTCAAGAACTAAAGAGCATAAATTTGCGTGCTCACTTTCCTGATATGATCACTGAAGACAAATGTGTCCATAAGCTAATGTGATGAAGAAAGTAGATGGTGCCCGGCTATCAAAAGATATAGCATCTAGGGTCTTAAAGGCTTGAGTAAACAAGTGGCCATTCAGCTCAGAAACAACAAAGCCCACATGGAAGAAGCACTCCAGTCTGTGTGATCAAGAGGTGGTGAAGGGATCCAGTGTCAGGCTTCAAAGGGCTAAAATTGTCATTATTGATGAGGAGGAGTGCAGATTGGAGACCCAAAGCCGATCAATAGGTGAAGTGACATCCTCTTGCAGAGGGGTTGCAAGGAGGAGATGAGCCAGTTAAATACAGGGTAGTAACAATGAAGAAAATACTTCCTCTAGTTCTCAAATGCTGCCTCCCACCCACTATCATGATCACAATTCTACCACATAAATCCAGATATACCAGTACAGTGAAGTTGGAAACGTGGGAAATTTAGGATAGATGATCCATCAAGACTAGTAATAGGAGCAGTAATACCAGGAGGGTGGAGGAATGGTGGAATAGAAAGGACGAACCAATTTCAGGACTCTACATGTAGCCTCCTCTCTAGAACACGGGCAACAGGGAAGTGAGTATTGGGACACATTGAACAGTATACAGTATGAAAATAATAACAATTTGTAAATTACTAAGGGTTCATGCGGGAGGGGGGAGGAAGGGAAATATAGGGAGCTGATACTGGGGGCCTGGAGGGAGGCAGTATGTTTTGCGAGTGATGATGGCATAAGCGTGTAAATGGGGCCTGCATACAATTGATGTATGTATGGACTGTGACGGGAATTGTATGAACCCCCAATAAAATGATTCATTTAAAAAAATGTTCATATAACGCAAGCATAGCATTGTAATTTTTTTTAATTTTAAAACGCTGCGGATCATTGTTAAATTGTTAAAAAGCAGGATGTCTGATCACTTTAATTTATAGGTTAAGTCTTAAGGTAGCAGACATTGGGCCTGTAAGGGCATTGGGCCTCTACACAAGTCCTTCCTCAACGCAAGAACATTTTCTTCTAATAACCTGGCATTCTGTGATGCAAACCTCCATTTCACCTCCCATAATCACCAAAGACAAAATGGGTTCATAAACTAATGGGGTGCAGAAAGCTGGTGGTGCCCAGTCGTTACAAAATATAGCATCTGGGGTGTTAACGCCTTGAAGTTAAACAAGCAGCCATCTATCAGGGAAGCTACAAAATCCACATAGAAGAAGCATACCACCTGTGTGATCGCCAGGTGTCGACTTAATCAAGTATCACGCATGAGAAGACATGAAACAAACAACATTTCCATGTGAACAAGGAGAGTAGGAATGGATACCCAAAGCCCAGCAGTAGACCATTGGACATCCCCTCACGGGAGGGTCACAAAGATGGGACTAGTTAGCCAGGGTGCAGTATAGCACCAAAAAAACACACAACATTCCTCTAGCTCTTTAACGCTCCCCTGCCCTCACTATTATGACCCCAGTTCTAATTTACAAATCTGGCTAGACCAGAGCATGTATATTGGTACAGATAAGATCTCTAAACACACAGAACCCAGGACAGATAAACCCCTCAGCCTTCACACCAATGAAGATAGGAAGACAGTGAAGGGAGACCCAGGAGAAAGGGGG
>PVJH01040007.1:0-16020 GCA_004026705.1 Nesogale talazaci | reverse complement strand
CTTGAGTCACAAAGGCCAGCCCTGAGAACGACTCATGACTACCGGGGTAGCTGGTTCACTCTGTGGGAGGATACAGGCGGATTACCTGGGACAGTCCAAAGAACTCAACCAAACTCACTTCTTGTGAGTGGGTTCTAAGTCATGGCGAGCCAAGAGAGGAGTGCGGTTTCTGAAACCTGTGGGTTACTGAGACTCGAGCCTCCCAGATGCAGAAGGCCGCTGGTTTTTCCGAGGAGCGGCTGGTAGTTTCAAACCGCCGGCCTTGGGGTGATGAGCGTGACGCTTGACTAGCAGGGCTTGAGCCAGGATGACCTGCTGAGGGAACCAACGGCTGCATGAGTCCCGCCCTCTTTTCCGCTTGTTCCAGAAACACCACGAAAAGATACAACATCATGGCCTTCAACGCAGCCGACAAAGTCAGCTTCTCCACTTGGAATCAGGTAAGCCTCGGGCTCTGCAGGGGGTGCGGGAGGGAGAACCTGGTCCCAGAATTGCCAAGGATAGGTAGCCTCGTCACCAAGGCTTCATGCCCTCGGCTCCCCCAGACTGGAGAGGGGATGCGAGGACCCAGGCCTGGCAGTGAGGATATTTTGGAGCCGGCACCGTGGCATCTTCTTAAATAGGATCGTGGAGGAAGGAGGATTCTTTCTTGCCTCCTGGTGGACAGGGAGAGCCCCGGGTGAGAGATTTTTGTCCCGATTGAAGACGCTGAGGCTCAAGGCTTGAGAGGGGCCTTTTGGAAGCCGTTTGTTTTCTGCCCCGCAATTGTTGGTTGCCTTTAAGTTGGCCCCACTCGGTGGACATCTGCACCCTAGGGTTTTCACGCCAGGGCTGATGGGGGCCTGAGGCAAACAGCGGGGATGCCGTGATTGGATGGGACTTGAATGGGGAGCCAACAGGCTTTGGGGGTGAAGTGGGCATTTGGGAGTGAGGGAAAGAGTGCCTGTTGCTGAGACCATTCACTGACAAAGGGGGCGCAGCGTGGGGTCAGCGGGGACCTCCAACCTTCTGGTCTGCAGCAGAGCAGAAGATTGGTGCCGTTTGTGCCCCAGGGAACCTGGAGCGGCTGGGCCCCCGCCGGGGCCAGCTCCCAGCCCAGTCCTTTGCGTCACTTGCATAGCATCATGAGCTTTTCCTTCTTGTTGTTAGGGTTGAAATTTGTAATTTGGAGCTGATTGGAAACCTACAAGGTTTCCTAGGTGCCACCCATCACCCGGACGACAGCCACGGCCCGGTTGTCGTCCGCAGGCCACCCGCGGGAGAGTGAGGGGTGCTCCCGGGGAGGCTCCCCCGCTCCCGTGCTGCCTAGCCCGTTCCCTCCCTCCCGCAGGCGCGGCTGGAGCGCGACCTGAGCAACAAGAAGATCTACCAGGAGGAGGAGATGCCTGAGTCGGGCGCGGGCAGCGAGTTCAACCGCAAGTTCCGCGAGGAGGCTCGGCGGAAGAAGTACGGCATCGTCCTCAAGGAGTTCCGCCCCGAGGACCAGCCCTGGCTGCTGCGTGTCAACGGCAAGGCCGGCCGGAAGTACGGGGGTGGGGCTGGACGGGTGGGGGGGTGTTGGGGCGGGGGCAGGGTGTCAGCCTGGAGACTCGCCTTGCACACCCCACTCGTGCTCACAGGAGAGGAGGTAACAGTACTTAGAGCCTTGCAGGTGTTTGGGATGGAGGGTGCTTCTGAAAGTTCATGGAAAACTGGAATGGGAGCTCATGGAAGCCCCCTGAAGTGTCATGCTTCAGTTTCTGGTGGCAGTAGCGTATGAGGCGCACCCCAGCTGAACATTTTCTGCAACAGGGTGGCGCTGTTCCAGGGAAGCCCCCCCCTCCCCTCCCTGCCATGAATATGTCAACCCCACCGTCAGTGTAGGTGGACTGACCCCACAGTTGGAGGCTGGACTTCAGACAAATGCTCGCCTCCAGCTGAGCCCTGATGGTGTAGTAGTTGAGTGTGGGACGGACTTGGTGGTTCTAATCCAGCAGCAGCTCTCCAGGAGCAAGGCTGGGCCTCCCACTCCCACCAGGGCAGTTATGCGCCCCCTCCCCCCCCCCAAAAAACAAAAACAAACACTCGCCTCTTGGGTTCAGGTAGGTCACAGCCTACAAGAGCCTGAGCCCAGGGCAGACACCACTGCTGACCGCTGGTGGTGGTGCCACGGCCTGCAGGCCAGACCTGCTTCATGGGGGTCTCGGGGTCCCTGTCCCCGCCCACTCTGCACAGGCCAGGCTGGAAGTCTTCCCCCAAGGGTCTTGTTTGGATGTCTCTGTACCTCCACCACCAGCGCGCCAGTGTCTGCGTGCCCTCTGCTGTGGCCGTGATGACCTCCTCAGAGTTGGGCATCCACCCCCCTCTCCCTACCACCTTTCTGAGTGGTTCCCTCACATGAACTTGAACTCTATTATGCCTCCGAGTTACTTTTTTTTCCCTCGTGTGTGTGTAAATTCAGGATTCGCCCCCATTGGGAATCAGCTCACCCTCTGATCCATCAGTGTTCCACTCCTTCCCCGTGTTTTCCATCCCCAGACTTCCTTCCTCCCTGATTCCCCGAACTTTGACCCTTGCATACATGTCAGTCACCCTTTTGGTTGTAAGGGGGTGATAATTATACAGGGATGAGTTCAGTTCCAGACCAAAGCATAAGGGCCGTAGTCTAGGGGTCCCACCTGACCGGTCAGCTGGGTTTTACTGTTAGCATTTTGAGTTCTGCTCCACACGTTTCTCCCACTCCGCCCAGGACAATGTGATCCTTTCCACAGTAGTTCGTAGGGGTAGCCGGGCACCATCTAGTTCTTCCGCCACTCAGAACTGTGCATCCATCCATTAGGAACTCATTGTTTGCATCCGTCTTTTCATTTCTCATTTCCATCACTCTTTGCAGACGAGTCACCAGTAGTTGTACTTCAGATAGCTGCTCAGACCCCTGTGCAACTCACCAGAGAAGGGGCGTGGAGCATCACCGTCCTGGACTGTGTTATGTCAGTTAACCTTTGGTGTCCTTGAAGACTATGGATCCCAGGCCCGAGACTCGTGTCCTCAAGGCGGCGTTTGGTCCCCGTCCCGTGTGCCCCACTCCTTGATGCATATGAAACTAGACCTCTAGTGGCCCCCTCTGTTTAGTTGTGACTTGAGTGGAACGTGTTTTGTTTGGGGGCATCGAGCACTTCTGCTCCTGCCCTAGGCCTCCTGTTTCAGCCCGTCCTCCCCTGACCTTGCCCACTGAGCGTTTTCCCTCAGGGCCGGTGCTGCCGAGGCTTCTCTCTTGAGTAGTTGGCTCTCCCCACTGGCGAGCTGGGGGAGCATGGCCACCTTGCAGCTGCTCCACGAGGCTCGTGGGCAGGAAGCTCTGGTGGCCCAGGTCCTGGCGGGTTGGCAGGATGGTGAGGGTCTCCTGTGGTAGTGCTTGGCATAACCATAGACACTTGCTCTCTGGGCTCCAGGGTCAGTCAAGGTGGGCAGCACCTAAGGGGGCTGTAGGTGGGTAGGGCAGGGTGTGCTGGCCCCTGCATGGTAGATTGGGTTGTGGGCACCCCAAGATGACCTGGTTTCTGGATAGGGAGGTGGTGATGGAGGCAAGAGGAAGCTGGACGGTGGTCCTGACTTGGTTGTCACTTCATACTGTGCCTTGCTTTCTGGCCTTGACCCTAACCCACTGCCCTTTTGTCCCCCCCAGCCCCTTAGGCCACCCCCCCTCCACATGCAGCAGCTGGGGGTCTGTTTCTGGACCATTGTCCTAAGGCTTCCTTCTGATGGGCTGTGCAGGTCCAGAAGACTGGTCCCATTTCCAGGCAGGAAGATGGGGATTCATATCTTCGAAGGGCAGGCTCAGCCTTCACTGCTGAGCCCCACAGCACCAGCTGCAGGGCCTGTAGCGCGTGATTGGGGGGGTGGGGGCTGGTCCTGACGCTCGCCCTGCCCCCCAGGTTCAAAGGTGTGAAGAAGGGGGGCGTGACAGAGAATACCTCCTACTACATCTTCACCCAGTGCCCCGATGGCGCCTTTGAGGCCTTCCCAGTGAACAACTGGTACAACTTCACGCCGCTGGCCCGGCACCGCACGCTCACTGCCGAGGAGGCCGAAGAGGAGTGGGAGAGGTGAGCCAGCCCCAAGACCCCAGAGAGATGGGGCCGCCCTGCAAGTCAGCAGCTTGGTGGCTCCCCCAGGGCTGCGCACCCAAGAACCAGAGGCAGAGACCCCAGAGTGACCCCTCTAGGCCCCTGGAGCTTCCTGCAGGCTGGCGGCCACTGCCTGGACCCACTGCAGCTGAGCTCTCTCGGCCCCTATGGTAGTCTGTCCTCGGGGCACCGGCACGGGGCCTGGGTGGTGGTGCTTGGTTGTGGAACCTGCCAGGAGCCACCGACAGCGGCAGCCCAGCTGGGTGGTGGCCACACACAGTGCATTGGGCCGGACGGGGACGTAGGTGTGGTTCTAATGTGGCAGGATTCTGGGGGGTGTTAGGCATGGCATGGGGAAGGGCAGGACAAGAAGGTGTCCCCTGGCTGAGCTGGCTGCGGTCCCGCCGCAGGAGGAACAAGGTCCTGAACCACTTCAGCATCATGCAGCAGCGGCGGCTCAAGGACCAGGACCAGGACGAGGACGAGGAGGAGAAGCGCAGCCGCAAGAAGACCAGCGAGCTGCGCATCCACGACCTGGAGGACGACCTGGAGATGTCCTCGGACGACAGCGAGGCCAGCGGCGAGGAGGGTGCGGCCCGGCGGGGCCCTGGGAGGAGGGCCTGGCCAGCAGTGCAGCCCCTCCTGAGACCCCTGCTTGTTCCCCCCTCCACCCCACCACCCCAGGCAGCAAAGCCTCCAAGGCCAAGAAGAAGTCGCCGCAGACGAAGGGGGGCAAGAAAAAGAAGAAGAAGAAGACTTCAGACGACGAGGCCTTCGAGGACAGCGACGACGGGGACTTCGAGGGCCAGGAGGTGGACTACATGTCGGACGGCTCTAGGTGAGGCGGCCGTGGGGCCCCTGGCCTGGCTTTGGGGCCATGCACACCCCTCTCCCTGACTCACCCCACCCCTCGCCCTCGACCTCCCAACAGTTCCCCTGATGAGGCGGAAGGCAAGCCCAGAGTGGTCCAGCAGGAGGAGGGGCCCAAGGGTAGGTGAGGGCGTGGGGGGCTGGGGGGAACGGAGCCGGTGGGGCAGGGCGGGACCCATGGCCGCCTGCTCACCCCTCTGTTCCCCTGCCTCTCCTCCCAGGGGTGGATGAACAGAGCGAGAGCAGTGAGGAGAGTGAGGAGGAGAAGCCCCCCGAGGAGGAAAAGGAGGAGGAGGAGGAGAAGAAGCCTCCCGCCCCCCCGGAGAAGAAGCGCAAGAAAGGTGCGTGCAGGTCGGGGTGGGGGGGGGAGCAGGTGGGGGTGACCGGCCTGGCCCTGACCCCACCTCCGCGTGCGCAGACAGCAGCGACGAGTCGGACAGCTCGGAGGAGAGCGACATCGACAGTGAGGCCGCCTCAGCCCTCTTCATGGCGGTGAGGCCCTGCCCTGGGGCAGGTGGGCGGGTGGGGTGGTGCCTGGGCCGGGACTCACGCCCTCACCCCCACAGAAGAAGAAGACGCCCCCCAAGAGGGAGCGGAAGCCGTCGGGAGGCAGCTCACGGGGCAACAGTCGGCCCGGCACACCCAGCACGGAGAGCAGCACCACCTCGTCCACCCTGCGTGCAGCCGCCAGCAGGCTAGAGCAAGGTGTGCCCCCCCTGCTCCCCCCTTTTCCCCCACTGGAGGACGGTGCTCAACTCTGGGCGCAGACTGGGCTACAGGGGTGTTGTAGCTTGTCGTCTCCATGACCAGGGGGATTGTTGAAGCTCACCAGACATTGGGGGTGGGGGGTGGGGCACTGGGGACCGCCGGTGGGCCCTCACTCTGGCAACTTCCGTAGGAAAGCGGGCGAGTGAGAACCCCTCTGCCAAGCGACTCCGCATGGACCCCGGGCCGCAGAGCCTGTCGGGGAAGTCCACCCCGCAGCCCCCGTCTGGGAAGTCGACACCCTGCAGCAGGTAGGCTGGCTGGACGGTGGGGGCCGGCGGGGGAAGGGGGGGGGGCACAGGGATAGCAGGCTGACCGGCTGCGCCTCCCCGCCCACAGCGACGTGCAGGTGACAGAGGAGGCTGTGCGCCGCTACCTGACGCGCAAGCCCATGACCATCAAGGACTTGCTGAAGAAGTTCCAGACCAAGAAGACGGGGCTGAGCAGCGAGCAGACGGTCAACGTGCTGGCCCAGATCCTCAAGCGCCTCAACCCCGAGCGCAAGATGGTCAACGACAAGATGCACTTCTCCCTCAAGGAGTGACCGGCAGGCCCCAGACCCGCCCCCCGAGGGCTCTGCCTGCTGGAACCTGCCCAACAACAGACCCGCTTGCCTTCGCTTGTCTGGCTCCTGGCGACCCCGTGTGTCACTAGAGAGCTGCACCCTTGGGCTTTCAGGGCCCGAGTCCCTGAGGAGACGGCCAGCTCTGGCTGCAGCCTCTCGGGGGGACTCAGACGCCTCGCTTCTCAGTAAACATCAGCCAGTTAACCGCACTCAGGTTTGTTCTTTGTTGCCCAGGCAGACCCTGGGTCGCTGAGACCCCAGGGAACAGAGAGGGGCGTTTTCCAGAAGGTGCCAGGTCTTTGGTGGGTCCAAATGCCAGCCGACTTGTGCTTGAGGCTAAGTGCTACCCCTCCTGGCTCAGCGGCCCCATCACGGCTGCTGGGCGGGCCAGCGCCGCCAGCACCTCTCCAGCAGCTGGTGGGCTCGAACAGCGGCCGTTCAGAGCCACCTGTCAGCACCTCGTGCTCCCTGCTTGCCTCACCTTGCACCTCAGTGCCGCACGCGGCGTGCTTTCCCCACACCCTGCCCCCTGGCCCACGACGGAGCTGTCGTGCTCAGAGAACGGCGGCCCGACTCCATAGCAGCGTCGGCTTTCTTGTCCCTTGGACAGGTTGTCCCTCAGGAGCCCTGGTGGTGCAGTAGTTAACACAGCAGGCTGGGACCGCAGGGTCAGCAGTTCAAAACTGCCAGCTGCTCCTTGGGTATATGACGGGGCCTTGTGCTGTGACTACAGCCGTGGACTCTCGGGGCAGCCCTACCCTCTGCCACAGGGTCTCAGGAGTCGGCATCGCCTCGACGTTTGAGTTTTGAGTTTCTGAGAAGTCATTCCAGGGGGATCCTGGGGCTTGTCACCTGTCAGCCTGTGACCTCCACAGTGACGGGTGTCCTGTCTCCGTCCCTTAAAGTCCTCATGGGTTCTATGCCTCTGAGAAGGGTGCGGTGGTGGTCGGGGGGCTCCTCTTGACTTCAGGGGTGGGGGGGGGGGGGGGGAGGGACCCATTGGGCACCAGCCCAGGCCCGTCCGCAGAGCTCTCCATGCCGCTGATTCAAGACCCCCGCAGTAGCCACAGAGCATCCACCCGAGTAAGGGGCTTTACGAGGGACATCAGCAGGCCACCTCTAGGGTCAGAGAGACACGGATCCATCTCTGGTCAGACCGCCTCCTGGCTGTGCTCAAAGGGCAATGTCAGGAAGCTCTCGGCCTGTGACCCCTGCCCTGGGGACCACCTGCAAGCGCTGATGAAGCCCCAAGGCTTCTCACTCGATGGGCACTGGCGTGGGTTAGTTTGTCTTTGAGTCCCCAGTCTGAGTTTTGCAGCTCCTGGGCCCCCTTCTCATCCGGGCTGGGATCCTTGGGTGGAAAAAGTCTTCCTTCCCCACCCTGTTCCGAAGGCCCCCTGGCTGCCAAGCGGGAATGCTTGAGATGTCAGGCTAAGTCCTTGGAATGTCCCAGGTTGGTCCAACGTCTCCTCATCCTTCCGCTGGCCCTTTTTAGGACAACCGGAAAGCTGTGCCTGGGCCTACCCCTGTCCCGGCCCGCTCTGCAGCCGCAGCGCAAACCAGCTCCCACCCAGCGGGCCACGTCGGCGTCCTCTGCCTGCTCTCCGCAGCATGGTCAGGGGCAGCCAGGCCTCTGCGAGCACCCGGGGACAAGGTGTGCTGCTGCAATACCCACTGAGGCCCGGCAGTGCTGCAGAGTGATAAGCACAAGCCTTGCATTCTGGGGGCCACGGTTCAGTTTGTTCAACATGGGCACACGAAGGAACATTCCCTCCCACCCCCCGTCACCATGGGTTAGGTATTGGGCCCCTGCCCCCCATCAGCAGTTCAAACCCACCGACTGAGGAGAGCCGCTCACACCCCATGGAGCTGTTGGACTGCCCTGTGGGGACGTGAGTCGTCAGATTTGGGGCACGAGAGGTTGCCTGGGCGAACACCACCAAGAAAGGTGGGGCTCCCGGGAGCAGTGTGGCAGCTGTGGGACTCCCAGCCCTGCATAGTCGAGAACTGTGCCCGGAGGGGCTGTTGTGGAAGCAGATCACCAGCCTTCTCTTCTGAGGCACCTAAGGGGTGGAGGGGCTTGAACCCCCAACCTCTAGCAAGAGTAACTTAGCATTTGCCCATCTGTGCCACCCAGGGACTCCTTCCTAAAACCAGACTCCCTGCCCCTGAGGTGGTGCCCAGTCACTGCAGGTTTCCAAGACTGACTACGGGAGAGCCACTGGCAGTCTCAAACTGCGGACCCTGGGTTAGCAGCCCAAGGCGCAGCTGCCGTGCCACCAGGGTCCCTAGGCACTCTGAGACATGTTAAAGTCTCGGTCTCTGTTGAGTTTCACGGATGAAATCAAGCATTGTCCTCTTCAGACCTGTCAGGGAAAAGCTGAAAAGCTCCTAGAAGCCCCTTAGCAGCCGGTACTGTGCCGAACGCCTCCTGTGTCTTCATTGAAGGAATCCCTGTGGCGCAGAGCTTAAGGGCGCTGCTGCAAACGAAGGTCACTCACGACTCGCTGCCAACTGACCTTTGCTGACCCACAGCGGCCTGTGGACAGCTGCCCCTGTGGTTTCCCAGAGAACAATGCTTCACCTTTCTCCAAATGGAGTGAGGCGGGCAGGCGGTTTGAGGGAGAAGGGCCGGGCACTCTCCCATCAGAAAGACAGCCGAGACGCCCGCAGCTCTGCTCCACGACGTGGGGCTGCCGTGGGACACGGGCTGTGGAAAGGGTGAAGAGAGACCAAGCGAGGCAGACGCCACTGGACTCTGTCACTGCCACTTACTTTCCCACTTGTCCCGGGGACCTAGTGGTCCTCAAGCTCCCTTCTGGTCTGATGACGGTGGTTCCTGGGGTGGGGGGGCAGGGGGCGGGGCTGTGGACCCTTCTAGGGAGAGGTCTGAGGGAGCCCAAGAGAAGTGTGGGCTCCACACCCTGGGCAACCCCATCCTTGGCTGTCCCCCCGCCTCGCCCTTTTCCTGTTTTGATGTTGGCTTCACCAGCCCGCCCGGAGACAGGCATGACATCCTAATCCTCTGGGGGGGGGGGCATGAGGGGCCCCCACCCCAGCTGCTCCATCAGCCACGCAAGTGGGGATCCTGAGCTTCAGCACCTGACTCGGGGAGAGACCCCCCTACTCTCCCGCTGATTGCAGGTGGCCTGGCTAGGGGTGCTGGTCCCCCGCCTGGGCTGGGCCCTGGCTGCTGCGCCACCCTCGTAAATCAGACTGCTGAGGGGTGTCGGAAACGGGCTATGGAATGTCTAGGGGGGCGGGAGGGCTTAACTCTAGGAGCACAGGTGGGTGGGGCGCGAAGAGTGAACACCCCCCGCCCCTCGCCTGAGCAGAGGCATAAATGGAGGTCGGGGGCGCCCCGGCCTCAGGACCTGTCACCATGTCCCCCGGGGGAGTTCTCCTTGGCTGCCTGATGGCCCAATGGCTACTGCTGGACCTCAACGGAGGCCCCACTGCCCTGGGGTCCCCATTGGTGGACTCTGAAGACTTCTGGACTCGGCGCTTAACAGAGACTGGGGAGACTCAGAGGCCATGGCTCGGTATGTACCCCAAGCCCCCGTTTGATCCCCAACTCCTGCCTGCTCAGGGCCTGCCCACTCACATGAGCCGCCCCTCTCGCCCTCAGGACCCCGCCGCCCGCGCAGAGCGCCAGCTACCCGGTGCCAGCTCTGGAGCCTGCCCCTGCCCGTGGACCGGCTGGGCCTGGGCTACACCTCTGAAGAGAGGGTGGTCTTCCGCTACTGCGCCGGCAGCTGCCCCCGCGGCGCCCACACTCAGCATGGCCTGACGCTGGCCCGCCTGCGGGACCAGGGCCTGGCCCGTGGGGAGCCCTGCTGCAGGGCCACCAGCTACGCGGACGTGACCTTCCTGGACAGCCACCATCGTTGGCAGCGGCTGGTCCAGCTCTCGGCCGCGGCCTGCAGCTGCAGTGACTGAGACGGGGAGCAGGCTGGGGGTGTGCGGCAGGCACAATAAAGAAAATATTCGCTTGGCTTGGGGACCGTGTCTGGCCAGATGCGAGACCAGTCACCTCCATCTCCGGGGGGGGGGGCAGTTCCCCGCGGGGTCCCCCCCCCTTCCCCTGCACACAGCAGACCCTGCAGACAGGCTGTAGTTGCTTGGCGAGCTTTATTTACACACAGCGTCCGTGACGGGTGGGAGGCAGCCTAGGGGGTCAGCAGACTGCGGGGGGGCAATCGGGGCTCTGTTCCTCAGGGGGGGAGCGGCAGATGACGGAGATGCGGCGGCCCCTGGGGATCCGGCGCTCCCCAAAAAAGGAGTCTTGGTCCCGAAGGATCTCATGGGAGAAGTCGTAGCGGGCGGAGCCCCTGAAGAGGTGGACAGAGGGAGCAGAGGGCTGACTTGGGAGTGGGGTGGGGGAGGCCTCTGTCCAGGCAATGTTGGGCCCCAACCCCCTGGGCAAGCTCTGGTGTCAGGGAGGATCGTGGAGCAGGGCTTTGGGGGGGCGGCTGCTGCCAGGGCTGTGGGTGGACAGGCAGGGTGGCCTGCCGGGAACGGGGGGGCGGCTGGGTTTGAGGTACCTGAGGATGTAGAGGGAGCCAGGCTCCAACAAGAGCTCCAGCCACTCTGTGGGCTCCCGGGTGTGTACCAGCCGCATGACGCTGGGGGACAGCAAGGACAGGCCGGCGATGGTGGCTCCACAGAACTGCAGGGGGTGGCACATGTGAAGCTGCTGGGAACGCCATGCCCCCCACCCCCACCCCCGGGGGCGCCCCTCAGTCCCCGCCTCTGCTCGCCTTGACACTGTCCACGTGGGGCTTGATGTAACCCTTCGGCTCCAGGTCCAGCACGTGCACCAGGGGGAGCAGGGTCTGGTTGGGGCCGAAGGCAGCCTCCCGCACGCGCTGCAGGATGGCCTGGCTGGCCTCGGACCAGCGCGACTTCTCTGTCTCCCGGAAGCCGTGGATGGCCTGCGCAGAGAGGGCACAGGTCATGCCCCTAAGGCTCCCCGGGGTGGAGGGTGGGGTGTCGACGGAGAGACTGAGGCACGGGACGGGCTGAGTGCACTCCACTGTCGAGCAGCGTGCTACCTCGCCCCTCGTCACACGCACTCCCTCTGAGCCCCATCTAGGGCCACACACACACACACACACACACACACACACACACACACACGAGCTTTTCTCCCACGAGGGAGGGAAGTGCTTGTGATCAGGTGCCCTTGAAGATCGCAGGCCAGCATGGAACCCTAACCCTTCCGCCCTTGACGCTCCGGTTCCGACTAAATTTCTCCAACGGGACCCTAAGTGCCCTGTCTCCGCCCCCTACCACTGACCTTCCCTCTGTCCCTCCACACCGGCTTCTAGCTCAGGCCAAGCGCAGTTCAAAATCCCGGGCTCCGTCCCCCGGCGCCCCGCCCCAAGTCCCGGATCCAGGGGGACAGACGCGCGCGCAAGCCCCGCCCCTCGTCGTGGCCCCGCCCCTCGTCGTGGCCCCGCCCCGTCGCGGCCCCGCCCCCCCGGCGGCTCACCGCGTCCCAGTGATCGTATTCGTAGCGGCGGCGGCGCAGGGCCGGCTCCAGCTCGCGGCTCAGCGTCTCCTCCTCGGCCGCGCTCAGGAAGCCCGGCCGCACCACGGCAGCGTCCCGCAGGCGGCCCAGTACCGCCGGGCCCGAGCCTCGCACCCAGGCCTGCCCGCACACTGCCCGCAGCGCTCGCAGCCCGCTCCCGGCCATGGCCTGGAAGCCGGCGGGGCCGGTGGGACGCCCCGGTACCGCCACCATTGGCTGCGGGCCGCGCCAGGTCGTCCTCCCATTGGCTCGCCCCAAGGTCCCGCCTCTTGTCACTGTTGACTGATCCTTGGCCTGACCTCTCAGGTTATTGGCTCCCCTTAGGCCCCGCCTCCTCGCCCACGCTGTTCGGGTCTAGCCACCCCGATGGCTCTTCCTACTGGCTGCGCGGCAAGCCCATCTGCAGGCCGGGTCTATTAGGGTTTGCCATCGACGGCTGACCGGACGTCATTGGTAGTTGCAGGCCCTAGCCCCACCTCTTTTGACATCAACTTCCCTGATCTGGTCAACTTTGGGCGGGTGAGATGTTGCCCTGGGCGGGCAGTGGCGTCCGAGGTTAAAGGTCAGGGTCAAAGGCAAGGTTATGAAGTTTTCCAGGTCTACAGGATAATCGAGGAGACCCACAGTCCTCCCACCTAAAAAAATATTAACTCTTGATAGAACGGGCATTTGTTTTCAGCCCAGTGTCCATGTGAGGACGTCGTGTTACAACACACCATCACTGGTGTCCAGGGAGGCCAGGCCAGCTCAAGGTGATCCTGGAGTGCAGAGTCGAACTGCCCCTGTGGGCCTCCAGGGCTGGGAATCTTTAGACTGTGACATTTGAGGGGAGAGACTGGTCCTTAGGGAAGGCAGTCACGCTGGGTAAAGGCAGCATTATAGAGGAAGGCCGTTAAGTGGATGGATTGGCACGGCTCGGGCAGAGGATGGTCCAGGTCTGGGCAGTCTTTCCTTCTATTGTACACAAGCCTGTATTCACTATCCAGGCCACTGTGGGTTGGAACTGATCCAGTGTCACCCAAGGCCAACAAACCTCTACCGGAGAAAGCCTCTCTTTGCTCCTTGTTGGTTCTGAACGGCCGACTTTGGGGTTAGCACTCCAGCGTGTCACTGCTTTGTCACCAGTCACACAGGAAACGTGGGCAGGGAGTCGCGATCGGAGAATCGGTGCACTTGGATGCCTGACCACATTCATCGTGGACAACACCATGGGTTGCCTGCGGAAGGCAGAGACCTGTCCTGGAAGACGTCCAGCCACGAGGCTTCTTAGAAGCAAGAGTGAGACTTGGCCTCCGGCCCTCGGGACATGATCGGGGGAGCGAGTCCCTGGAGAAGGTGATCATGTTTGGTAAAAGAGAGATCACCAAAAAAGAGCACGACCTTTGATGAGAGGGACTGACACACAATGGCTGTACAACGTGTTCCACAGGACCGGGCAATGTTTCCTCCCGTTATCGGAAGGGGCTTCAAAAGGTAGAGGAAAACCTTAAGGAAATGACACTGGAATTTCCCAGAAACCCTTTGAGGCCCTCTCGTGGGACATGAGGGTGCTAGGAGCCCACCCACTCGACAGCACCCCACGAGAACTTGCTGCGGGGTTGGCGGTTTCGAAGGCGTCCAGAGGCTGCTCAGAAGACCAGCCTGGGATTCCCGATGGAGGGTAGGCAGAAAGGCCTGGAGGGGACCTTCCAACACCCGGCCAGTGCAAAGCGGACAGCAGTCTGACTGCTGCACGGGGGGCAGGATGGCCCTGGCAGGGTTTGGTCTGGATGTATGAGGCTCGCCGTTGTTTCCAGGGTGCATGCGCCCCTGTGAGCTGGGGGCCAAGTCCACGGGAGAAGGGTGAGTGTCGCCTCAGGGCCCGTGGGACCCCCGAGGGGCGTGGACTCCGCGGTGGAGCAGAGTGGAAGTAGCTACACGCACACATCAAAGACCACAAAGGTTTACTTTAAAGTCACAGTGTCTTGGCAGCCCACCCTGTCACTCAAGAGTTCCGCAAGGGGCCTCAGGTTCGGCAACAGGAGGGGAGCAGGGCTGCATACTTGGGGGTCTGCCGCCCCGACAACTTCTCTTTTCCAGAGGAGGCTGGGCTCTCAGGAGCTTGCCGGGATGGGCTCTGTGGCCCCCACCACTGCCGCCACTGCCACGGGCTCCTTTTGCACCAACTCGGGCTCATCCTCTCCATCCTGGGGCGGGTGGACCAGTACCTTGTCCAAGATGCCAAACTCCTGGGCCTCCATGGGACTCATGTAGCGGTCCCTTTCCATGGCCGCCTCTGTGAAAGGAGACAGTGTGCATGGGGTCAGGGGCCCCCTTGTCCAGGGGTCCTGGCCTCCTTCCCGCTGGCTCCCTGTGCCTGGGCGTTTCATTGGGAAAGTCCCAGCAGCCACGAATCCCTCGTGACTAGGTTTGGTCCCCAGCTGCCGTGGAACTGCCTCCTGCTCCTAAGAGGGTGCGGCCACCTCCCCAGCAGCACTGGACAGAGCAGGCGGGAGAGCGCCCCACCCTCAGCTGTTGGGAACCACCCAGGGGCGCCCCGAAAGACAGGCTTGGAGATCAACTTCTGAAAGCCCTTCCTCTGGAGGGCAGCCCCCAAGGTCAGTGGGTGACAGTGCCATCTCGGAGTGGTTCTCGAAGGAGCCCTGGTGGCATCGTGGTTATGCACTGGACTGCTGAGGTCTGCAGTTTGAAACCACCAGTCGCTCAAAGAAAGATGGGCCTTTCTACTCCCTTGAAGAGTGATGGTCTCAGAAAACCCCGGAGGGCAGTTCTAACCCGCCCTATAGGGAGGATCTCTGTGCGTCAGAATGGACTTCATGGCAGTGTTTGGAAGGAGCCCTGGTGGGATAGTGGGTTAGGCATTGGGCTCTCCACCACAAGGTTGGCTGTTCTAAACCACTAGTCACCTTGCAGGAAATCGAGGCTTTCTACTCCTGTAAAGAGCTAAAGCTTCAGAAACCCACAGGGGCAGGTCTACTCTGTCTTAGCGGGCCTCTACAAGACAGCAGTGAGTTTTGAATGTGACGGGGCCTGGGGGGCCCTTGGGCTGCTGCTAACTGTGCGATCGGTGGTTCCAAACCGCCAGCCCTTCCTCAGGGGAAAGATGAGGCTGTCTGCTTGCCCCAAGCCTTACAGCCTCAGAAGACCTCTTGGGCCTAGGGTCGCGAGGGGTGATGGCAGCAGGGGGTTGGGTGGGAGTAGGGGGTGGTCTGGCCTTGAGCGGGTAGCCGCCACGCATGCTGCTGCATGCCCTACAATGCGTGGGGCGGCCCCCACCACGGAGCCCCTCACGACGACAGGCAGGACTGAGGTTGGCAACATTCCCGATGCCGCCCTTTTCTGGATGCAGGCTGTTAGCATCCCCGACTAGATGTGTCTGTCGGTTTGTCGTGCTGCGGTGGCCTGTGTGTGCACGTGATTCGGGAAGCTATGTCGCTGGGTGTTTCCAATGCCAGCCGGGTCACCCACTGTAAGCGGGGGCCACTGTCACTGGGGTTGTTTTCCCAGTTTCCTCTCCGAAGTCCTCCTGGTTACTGTACAGAAACCCAACGGCTTTTTGGCCCGTGGGTCCTGAACGCGGGCTCATCCTTCTAGTCACCCCCGCCGGCCTCCCCATGGAATCTTTGGGGGTGTCCGAAGGGTCAGAGCACATGATCTGTGAATCGAGTCCTACTTCGTCATCCCCCATTCCTACACCCTTCAGTGCCCTCTTGCGTCTGATGGCTGTGCCGGGCCTTCCAGCAGAGTGGGCCGGGCCGGGCACTCACCGATCACCTGCAGGCTCTGCTTGGTGTGTTTAGAGTAGATACTGTACAGCTGCTTCTTCAGTTTCATGATCTCCTCTGCCTGGATGGCGATGTCTGTGGCTTGGCCCTGGGGGAGGTCCCGGGAGGCAGAAGAGAGTCAGGGTCAGCCCTGCTTGGGGCCGGTGCACACGGGACTGAGGCATCCAGTTCTCAGAAGGGCAAGAGAGGGCTTTCGGAGACCTTCTGAGGCCTGTTTCCTCTCGGCCTCCTGAGACTCACCCGGGCGCCCCCCGAGGGCTGGTGGATCATGATGCGAGAGTTGGGGAGCGAGTGCCGCATGCCGGGCGAGCCGGCGGCCAGAAGCAGGGAGCCCATGCTGGCGGCCTGGCCCACGCACCACGTGCAGACGGGGTTCAGGATATACTGCATGGTGTC
>PVJH01040005.1:0-16009 GCA_004026705.1 Nesogale talazaci | reverse complement strand
GTGAAGACACCATAGAAGAGATAGAAGAGCAGCTAACCTGTGAGGTCAGGATATGATATAGATAGAAATGGCCATGATATGACTCTAGGAAATGTGAATAAGTTGTGCTACATTGCATAAAAATTAAGTAAAGTCAATAATAACTTTCAAAATAATTCAGGCATTATGATCACAAATCAATCATCTATACATACCCACCCCAGATCTTTCTTGGGGCATGAGATTATATGTAATATTTTAATAACACACACCACTATCTGAATAACCTATAAAGATCTCAGTATCTCCATGTCCAATTCTGTACATAATATCCTTTTCTTTACTCTGTCTGGTCTATCTCAGCATTTTCCTTTTATTTTGCTCTAAATATGCCCATTTAACTCCTTCACTGAAACTCTAAATCTGAAGTGCCTTTCCTTTGATGAGACGTACCCTCCTTTGTCTTCCTGGTGCTTGTCTCATCCTTTGTCCATCGGTGAACAAATTCTTGATTTTCCAACTTGAAACAACCTAGTCTTAAACTTCCACAGCACTTCTAAGAGTATTGACATAGTTTCATACATGGTATTTTCTAGTTGTTTACCTAATTTCCTAATTTTCAGTAAATTCATTTAAAGAAAAGACAATGGTATAACCATAAATTAAATTGTAGAGGCTGAGCCCCAGTTGCGTACTGTTTATGTATAGGACTGCAGCCCACTGGTTTGGCAGTTCAAATCCAGCAGTAGTTCTCCAGGAGCAAGGCTGAGCCTCCCACTCACACCAGAGTGCAGTGATGCAACCCACCAAAAAGTAAATAAAAAATAAATTGTAGGCCCTGGAACAAAGCATTTGATCATCCCTCAAGATATGACTGGATGATTAATATCATTTAAACCACTGTACAGAGAAATCAAGCACTTGTAGCTTATTTTTTTTAGTGTAGATTAGATTTTGTAGGAAAAAAATTAGAATCACCTACTCTCCTACACCCAGTATGAGAAGAAGAAGAAAAATGAAAGCCCACTGGCTACCGTGTGTCTCTCTATAGCCCGTACCAACCCAACAAGGGGTCCATGGGACACAGTGGTTAATTTGCCCTGACAGGTGTAATTCTAGGAAGTGAGTGAGAGAGAAGGAACATTTTTACTATTGATAAGTCCCACATTTCTAATTAATCAGTTAATAGGGAAAAGACAAAATTTCCTATACCCGGCTTCTTTTCAACATGTTCCATAGGGGATCATTAGTTGATAAGTAGCTGCCCAATCTCAGGTTAGCTGTGATAGGTAGATCTATACGCGGGAAACTTTCAGTTTGTAAAAGAATATTGAAGGGAACTTCTGCATTGATATAATCAAGACCTCTCATTTGTCATGGTTCATGCAGTACCATAACTATCTTTGATTCAGAGAGATGGCTCCACTCAATTTTACTTCTAAGCAATCAAATGTAAAATGGCTCATTTTTAGTTTAAATCACAAGAACAAAAATATTCTCATATATCTACATATGCTTATAGATATAAAACATATCTGTGTTTGAAATGTGATGTTTAGTTTATGGTTTTCCACAAAAAAGTGGAAATATATTCCTTGTATTTTTTTATAACAAATACATTATAAAATTGCAGAACTTAGACAACTAATTTTTCATTAAACTGTCACCTCATAAAATATCAGAATTAGAATACACGTTCATCTGTATACACTAAAAAGAAATTTGGCATGCTCACATTTTCCAATCACACAACAGTTTCTTAATGTCTCATGGTAAATAAAGACAGAGAGCTACAAACTCAAGCTCATTGCCATTAAGTCATGCCGATTCATAGCTGCCCTGTAGCACAGGGCAGAACTGAGACTGTAATTTTGAAGAGACTGGAAAGACTCATCTATCTCCCCTGAGTGACTGAAGGTTCGGAATTGCTGACGGTGTGTTGGGAAACCCAGTGGAAATCCATGACACCACCACTATTCCTTATACAGAAAAGGAAAAGAATGATTAGATGAGTGATATATAAGTAATAGGTAAGTAATAAAATTCAGTTCCTGGGATGTCTTAATATGGGTAATTTTGGGTTTTTCCCATTTATTTCAATTAAATATTAATTGGCTATCTAAGAGCTAAAATTTCGGTGAGATGGAGGGTGTGAAGATAATTCAGCCATGTTTATTATTCAGAAAGAGTTTTTGACCTAATGGAAAGAGACAAGGTAAGAAGCAGACATGTCAACAAGTGACTTGACAGTTATAAGTATGGTGACTGAAATATATATTTGACCGGGTTCTCTACAGACACAAAACCAGGATACTTATGATTTTATATATATTTAAATGATAGATATATGATAGATGATTGGCTGAGCCCCGGTGGTGTAAGTGGCTGAGTGCAGGACTGCAGCCCGCAGGCTTGGTGGTTCAAATACAGCGGTGACTCTAAGGAGCAGTGCTGGGTAGCTCCCACAACCCCCAAAGGACAGTGAGACAAAAAAGAAAGATGAAAGACAGATAGATAAATAGATAGATAGATAGATGATAGTTAGATATAGATAGATAGATATGGATACATAGATAGAACATATGAAACAACCAGCTAATTAGTCTTTAGAACTGTACAAAAAACTCAATGCAGGCTGAGCCTCGGTGGCGTAGTGGTTGTGTGCAGGACTGTGGCCCACTGGGATAGAGGTTCAATTCCAGCTCCTCGGAGCAAAGGCTGGGCCTCCTACTCCCACTACTTGAGGGCAGTGATGACCCCCCCCCCAAAAAAAAGTCAATGCAATTCACTTCAGTGAGACAGCTAATGCATTTGCAGTTCTTCAAGTCTTGAAGCCTTCCCCCCAGGGCAAGTCAAGGAAATAGACAGCTGAGTTCTCTGTAGAGAAAATTACACAGTGAGCTGACATCCCGCTTTTAAACAATTTAACAATTTCCTACAGCATTGTGAAATTAAAATAAATATATTACAATACTATTTTTGCATTCTATGAAAATTACCATTGCTCCATATACACCAAATTTTTATCAAGAATTTCCATCACCCCCCGGTCAATTGTGTCACACTTAAAATCTGGTTACTGCAAACAGGAAGGCCACCAACAGTCACCCAGATGACCAGGACCAACATCCCCTAGCTCAAGCAATGTATGCTCCAGTAGCATGGTCAAGCAGATCTTGAGGGCACCTGAAACTACCGTGGCACAATACAGGGATTGTGTCCCACAAGTAGTGTAGCTCACATGTTGAGGCAGAGAATCAGCTAAGGAAGCACACTGGTCCAATCATCAAAGAGCATGACACAAGGAAGGCGAGGTTCCCTAAGTCATTTATCTCTCTGTCCTTCAATTAATCTCACATGTGCTCCTTAGCCAGGTTGGCACAAAAAGCCTACCTATTGCTGAAAGTCTATGTGAGTTTGTGGTGTCATTAAATGATCCTCATTTAATCTATGGAGCTTAAAAACAAAATCCTTTGTTGAACAATAGACGAAAACCAAAGCCAGAATGCATTTGAATACTATCAGCAGTTCCACAGGGCCATTGTAACACCCAAATGTAACGACGGCTGGAACCAAACACATAAGTCATGAAAAGTGGACCCATGAACTCAGTGTTTTTTTTAATTTGAGGATCCATTTCAGGATTAATTCTTTCCATAAAATTCAAACATATCTTAATCATCTAGTTATTACTTCTTTTTCATAGTCATTCCTTCTTAAAGATATAAACAGGAATGCCTTTGAGGTTTCATAGCTTTAGTTCCAGAAAGCTCCAATAAAACAAATATTGATAAGAAGCAACTCATTTTTTTAGTCTCACCAAGCACATAGAAGTTATTTTGTACTATAGTCTATTTAATGTGCATTAGTAAGATATGTGGAATACTGTGAGAATGGACAAATAGTGATGTGCATGGAGATGCAAAGTGATCATGTGTTTGGAAAACTACTCCACACAGCATTACTACAGAGCGTGATTGGTAACGGACACATAGTTGTGAAGTACAGTGAAACAAAGTGCAGTAACACAAGGTATTTCTTTATTTTTATTTTAAAATTACCCACATAATATAGTGATATGGAAATTAAATGTATTCTAAAAGTGAAATAGCTAATGTTTCATATAATTTAAAATTAAAAAAAATACTTACTAATTGTAAATGTTTCCTTGTGATCCTTGCTACAGCTGTCATTATTGTATGATGTCACATGATAATTGAATATACCACATAATGTTTTTAAAATCTGGCTTTAACACTTTGTGCTGCAGCAAAATGAAGTTTGCATTCTAAGTGTGCTTTCTTAAGTTGCCTCGATTAGGGAGTTTCATATCTGGAAAAGAAACTTCAAAATGAAATGCAGCTATAAAGGAATTATAAGGATAGTTCTCTGCACTATTGTGGGTACATTTCTGTACACAGATTTTAGATGCAAATATCTTTTACATTGTTAAGCACATTTCTCTTCTTTTGCCCACCCATTAAATTGTATGTTTTATTTATCCCAATTTTAGCAAAAATGAAGAAACCCCAGCATGTGCATTTCAAAGGTTGTGATGGTGGGAACCTTTGTCAAAGCAATGGTTACTGAGGACTACTAATAACTGGGCACAGACATGTCTCTAAAATACATGGAAAGGCAGTGCACAGGCCCGACGGCCTCAGGAGCCAGTCAGATTTTGCAATGCAATTTACATCCATGAAAACGACTGTCTGGAAGGCTAAGTGGTGTGAGAGAGTAAAGTGGAATACGTCTACAACAGAGTACCCATTTAACATTAAACAGAGACCAAGAGAGAGAAGGTTCTAACATCCCTCCATATATGTTACTTCTTATGCAATATAACCTGAGAATTCCATGTATATGGGTTGCTATGAAGTGCAGCAATTTATTTTTCTCACATAAAAATTGGAGGCAAACCAGCATGTTTGCATTCCAATTAACAATGCTTTTATTTTTTATTTGGAAGTTAATACAAATATATCATTCCATATTCCAATCACATCAGTATGAAATGGTATTGTACAACTGATACCAGTTTCCATTTTTTATTATCCTGCACTCCTTGACATCATCTCCCTTTCATGCCCCACTGCCCCCCTCACTGCAAAAAAGGGATTACAGCAGTTAAAATACTTTTCCTTTTATGTATCAAGGTAAAAAATATTTTCCCATAAAATAAAAGAGCATTCAATCTTCCCCATCTAATAAAAGTAAAATCTGGCATTGTTTTTAAAATCAGTCCACAGTGGCCTTTAGAAATTTGACTGAAAACCGCTGCAGTGACATCAGGACAAACTAAAATGCAGGGTGAGACTTGGTTTTGTTTTGACTTTCAAGTCACCATCCAGTGCTCAGGGAGTAAGTTCTGAGTGAGACTCTTCCGATAGCAAGGCAGGGATCTGGTCAGATTCCACTGTGGCTGTGCCCCTGAGGTTGGATGCTGGAGCGTGAGGCGCAGTTTACCAGACCATGTCAATTACCTTGTGGTCTTTGAAGTCCAAATGTTGTCTCCACCTTTGTTATTCCATTCCCTGAAAATCTATCCTGTGTAGAACAATATCTTCAATTCTACTAAGTCCCTTCAATAACTTGGATCCTTCTTAAAACTTATTGACAGGGATAAGAGAGGGGTTTCTGCCCTGCCTGCTAGTGGAATGATCAAAAGACCCAGTGAAAACAAGTTATGATCAAAGGACCCTTGGAGTACTGGCTTTGTCTTAACCCTTGTACTTTTAGATGATCTTGAAACAGTCTGAGACATGGTGGCCTAGAACCACAGTCCAGATAAACTTGAAAGAACTGATGTATGATACCTAAGGACAAATAGAGTAATTAGAAATTTGCTTGACCATCTGTATTGCTGCAACCCCCTCCCATTTGAATGTACCTTTTGGAAACTAGAAAGGTCAATACTACATAATATTCCTTCTCAGTTCTTCTGAGGTACCTCCTTCATTTCTTGGAAGGGATTCTATGCACTAGGAAAACAGTCTGAACCCTTTTCCGTTGTTATGTTTGCATGTGTGTGTGTGTAGGAGCATGCACACGGCTTATCAAGACCCAGACAAACCACACAGTTCTGAAACTTGCTAGTTCTCCTTTGGGCTACAAACTGGGAGATGAACTTCACAATTATCTCTGACAATTTCCAACCTAGCTCTCTATATTTTTTAAACTGTCAGCAAACCATTCCAGTAGGGGTACACTATCAATCAGCTTGTGTTCCTGTCCTGACTCTGTCTGTAAAATGAGATGTGTCATTCTTTTGTTCAGAAGGAAGAGAATTTCCTTCTTTTCTATGCTTTGGCAATGAAGAATACATTTCACTATGTCCATATTTTCATAGATTATTGGACTATTTACAGCAATTCATGTCCAATGCCTGTAGTGTATCTTCAACTTCAAATCAGTGCTTGCTGTTGTCTAGTCTGATTTCATCAAAGTATCTTCAATTTCTTCTCTTGAAAGGACTTCATGTAAGCCAGGGCTTTAGTACATGAATCAGTGGCTTGGTTGAATCCATTTTCACTTCAGTGAAATCAACTAATTTTTTAACTTTTAAAAATTATAACCTTCAATAAAACATAACAGATTGGCTTACTTTAGTTCTAAAGTCAGTTGACCCCGCTAAAAAGAGACCATCCACATTAATTTTGCCCCTGAAATAAGCAACTACACAGCAGTCTCAATTACTTTGCAACCATGATTTTTATGTTACTTTCCACTCTAACTGGGCAAAGTGCAAGGCAAAGTGACCTCCTCTGCTGTTTCTTTGGAAGATCCACAAACAATTTGTGCAAGACGTCTCTCCTGTTTCCTTGGAGTATGCCAAAAAGCACACCTCTGTCATCTTGTCCAATGGACCCAAACTTTCTGACATCTAAAACCAGCACTGTAAGAGGCTTTATATGGAATTTGTTACACAAATAGGATGACATATTTGGTTTGAAAGACTCAAAGTCAATGTTGACTTTTATTTTCTTGCCTTCTGTTACGATTGTTTCACAACAAACAGCCAGATCATTGGAAGGCACTTTGTTATAAAGCGATTGTATGTTTGATACAGTTTTACACTCGTCTGCTGTGCTAACATTTTTGCCACTCTTCACCTCTTGTCTTTGGAAGGAATCACCAATGATTTCTTGCTTGTGCTACTGCTGCGGGCCGACTCCAAACTCTTGATGAGCTTCTTGACCTTGCAGACCTTCTTGTTTCTGCAGCATCCTTGGGGGTTTCTCCCATCTCATGTCTCCTCTTCCCTGCAGATCCATTCCTGGGCTGCAGCCACTGCTCGTGCCTGACTGCAACTGCAGCAGCTCCATGGATTATTCAATTAAAGCAAGCAAACAAACCAAAGACTATTTTCATCTAATTCATTGTTCTCTAAAAAATTAAGGCCATTTAACTCTTAACCCTTCATTACTCTGTTGTGGATCCTCTGGAAATGAATTACAATGGGTTCTTTTCTGATGCTTTTAGCAAACAGTAGTGAACTATATAAAAATGTGACAATGATTTAATGTCATTCGGTATTTGTCAACATGTATGTTCTGCCTTTTCACTTTTATGGTTTGTTTGTTTGTTTTCTTTCTCTTTGACAGAGTTGAATCTGACTAGTGTTATAATGCTTGTTTTGCTAGAAAACATTTGATTTTTCCTTCTCTGACAGATTTTCACATTACAGAGATTTTGACTTTCACAATTCAGTTTCAAGTACCTATCAGTAATATTATAGAGAAATTAATTCCACTCAGTCTATATCATTAAAGAATTAGTAGCAATGTGCATAAGTTAACAAGGATTTATCTCTCAAAGAAAATGAGGGCACCCGAAACCCTACTGAATACCGGAAATGTCATATTACTCTATATCCAGTACATTCAGATGTAGGTAAAAGTACTCTAGAGTGAGGGAAGGCAGAATAATAAATTCTTGTTCTTCATATTGCTTCTTATTGATGTAGTCAAATTTTATCAGAGCATTTGTTTATTTGTGATATGTGTACTGTTTTGTATGGCTGTTACACTTAAAAAGTACAAAGTATACCACAGAGGAAGAAAAAGTTATGTACTAGATTGAATAATTTTAAAACAAGGAACAAGAAGTGGTAAGTGAGGAATAATATAAGCAATTATATCTAGAAAACATAAATGACAAATAGGTTTTATTAAATGGCATATAGGGAAATGTGAAATCCTTAATGCTTCTACTTGCAATAACATATTATTTGCTACATCTAAATACAGTAGATATAGGAAGTGTAAGTACCAAAGTTAAAGG
Organism: Nesogale talazaci; assembly: GCA_004026705.1. Taxonomy (NCBI): domain Eukaryota; kingdom Metazoa; phylum Chordata; class Mammalia; order Afrosoricida; family Tenrecidae; genus Nesogale; species Nesogale talazaci. The sequence continues at coordinate 7,747 of PVJH01040005.1, read as the reverse complement.
ACCCCAAAAATAAGACAACAGGGTGTATGTGGGGGGTGAGTGGGTATGAAGAAATAGAAAAAGAAGTTCAAGAGGTCACTGGGGGTGGATGGGTAGAGACAAAATTTACTTTTGTAGTCTAAAGTTATACTCAGTGTAATTTTGTTACTGCTGTCTTAATATGTCATTTCCTTCAATTTTTGCTAGACCTTGATTAGCAAATATGGTTGTAGCTGTTGTTGTTGTTGTTTAGGTGTCATCAAGTCAGTTCTCACCCTTAGGATCCTTGAACAAAATATTGCCTGGTCTTGCATCATCCTCATGAATGGTGCTATACTTAAGCCCATTGCTGAAGCCATTGTGTCATTGTACTCATCTCTTTGACTTCATCACTCCTTCCTTTTGTCTTAGCTACTCTACAAATAAAAGCAAGTTTCAGAGTCTCTTCTGAAATCCACTTTAATCTTTTCTTTGCTTCTTATCTTTTCCATAAATTACCTTTTGCCTTCTTCATGAACAGCATTCTTGATGTCCTCCCATAGCTCATCAGCTTTTCTATGATTAATTGTTTAATACAAAAATATCTCTTCTTGAGATGTTGTAAAAATTCAGTTGGGATATTCTCAAGGTCATATTTTGGCTCTTGTGGACCCACTTTAAATTTCTTTAGCTTTAATCTGAACTGAATAACTAATAAATAATTGATAATCTGTTCCCCACTCAGCCCATGATCTCGATTCAGCTGCTGCTATTTTCTCTATCATCTTGTCCCAGAGATGCAATCAGTTTTATTCCTATATGTTCCATATGGAGACTTCAACGTGCAGAGTTGTCATCTTTGTGTTGTTAAGAAAAGGTATGAATACATGACTGATCTTGTGAAATTCTATTATGCAATCTCTAGCTTAATTTCTATCATGAAATCCATATTTTCAACTACTGTGCTTCCCTCTTTTGGTCCCTAATTTTTCTACCCAATTGCCTATAATTATCAATGCATGTTGATTGCTTGTTTGATCACTTTTCAATTGAAGCCATTAGTAGAATTCTTCAATTTCTTCATCCTTTGCTTTTTGATTTTATCTCTGATGGAGGTGGTACTGCATAGTCTTCACAATTAAACACCTTTTGTAATGGAACTGACAGCTTGTGCTGAGTAACTACAATACCAAAAGAAAATAAGTAAAAATAAATTATTTGTTAAGGAAATGAAAGACTTGCAATGATAAGTCATTCCTCTCTAATAAACATAGTGGAAAATCATCGTGTTCATCAACAAAGTTTGCATCAAGTGGAAGATTAAAATGTAAGGCCTCTTGTGCAAATATTATTATGAAATCCAAAGCAATCAAAGCAGAAGATTAAACCTGATTTGAACAGTTTGAGAGTCATGTCTTATGGTGCTCCAAAGGTTCTATGACTGTGGGGATCGGGAGCCATAAGGCTCAAAGAGGAATCTGTAGTTAAGCTAGCTTTCTGCTATTTGATCATTTGTCCTTTCACTTGCTAATCCATTCATTGGCATGCAAGTAAAGAAAACCATACAGGACTGGCTGTCATGGAATTTATGAGAAAGAAATTAAAAGATATGTAATGTATCATATAATAATCATCTGTAAAGAAAAATAAAGTGGTGTCAGTAGATAGTTTGATGATGCTGTTTGTATACTTAGGACAGAATTTTGTTCTAAAAACTCCCATGTACTTTGGTTCTGATATAAGCAGAATCTCCCTCTCATTTCCATAAGCTTTTAAAAAAATCACATAAATTTATATACAAACAAGCTTTTAAATAATGTGACTAAACTAACATGAAAATCTTTATGATACTGAAAATGTAAGATTGTTACAGATATTGCAGCAATTTTACATTTATCAATGTAAATGTTCAGGAACATTTTGTTTTGTTTTTATTATTTAGACAATTCTATAAAGTAAACTCCAGCTTTCTTTTCTGTTTTTCTTAATCCTTTTATTGGGGGCTCGTACAACTCATCACAATCCATACCTAGGTCAGTTGTGCGTCAAGCACATCTGTACATCCACTACCCTCATCAATCTTGTTTTTTGTGGGGGGGGCATCACTGCCCTCTGGTGGTCGAGGTAGCTACCCAGTGCTGTTCCTGAGAGCCACCACTGGATTTGAACTGCCAAGCCCGCGGGCCGTAGTCCCGCACTTAACCACTTACACCACCCTGGCTCAGCCCCGATCATCAATCTTGCAACATTTAGTTTCTATCTAAGCCCTTGGCATCAGGTTCTCATTCTTTCCCCTCTATCCCTGCAACCCCTCCCTCCATAAGCTCTTATGAGGAACCAAAGGGATCAGGAATGAGAGGCCAAAGGCATCAGGAGTCAGACATCAAAAATCATAAAATCATCATTGTGTGCCTACCTTTTCTTTTGGGAATGCTGAAGACAATAAGCAAATGTGGTGAAGAAAGTTGATAGTGCCCAGCTATCAAGGGATATAGCATCAGGGGTCTTGAAGGGTTGCAAATAAACAAGCGGCCTTGTAGCTCAGAAGCAACAAAGCCCACATGGAGGAAGCACACCAGTCTGTGTGATCATGAGGGGTCGAAGGGATCAGCTATCAGGCGTCAAGGAACTAAAAATTTTATTAGTGTAAATGATGGAGAGTGGTCCAGTAGTGAGAGTGGAGTTACCAGAGAGGTGTAGGAAATGTGGGGTGCAGACTGGGAACCAATTGCAAGGATCTACACATAGCCTCCTATCTGGAGGACTGACATTGGATGAGTGCATGAGGAGAAACGACAGTCAGTGTAAGATATGAAAAAAAATAATTTATAAAGTATTGAAGGTTGGTGGAGAGGGTAGATCAGAGAAGGAGGAGAAAGGATAAAAAGTTGATATCAAGGGCTCAAGTGGATAAACAGATATTTGGAGAATGATGATGGCAGCATGCATGTGAAGATGCTTGGCACAGTATATGTACTTATGTGTTGTGATAAGCTATCTACAAGACCCCAATAAAATGATTTAAAAATAGAAAAGGAATGTTTGTACTGTAACTCATAAAAGGCTGCTTTTGGAGGTCAAAAATCAATAAAAACACAAAATCCAAATAAATAAATACCAGTTGAGGTTTAGTCAGCTTTGATTCATAGTGACCTCATGTGTGTCACAATAGAAGTATGGTCCATCATATTTTTAATGGCTGAGATTTTAGAAGTAGACTAGTAGAGCTTTCTTATGATGCAACTCTTTATGGCCACAAATCTCCTAGCCTGATCTATGAACTAAGAGTAAGAGAAAAAGATTTCACCAATACAATAAAAGGATCACCTTGACAAGAGAGGCATCTCAGCTGTTTATGTAAGCAAATGTCTCAAATAGGAATGATTAATCAAATATGCCAAGTGCTGATGGGTTGAATGAGCTATAGACCGAGATTCATTCATTTTGTTTGGCAGCCATAGTTAGCCCTCATACATGAAAAGGATATAAATAGTAAAAGGAAAAACAAAGGTTGGGGTGGTTTATCCAGTGTGATAATTTGGCTAGGCTATGGGTCTCAGTAGTTTGGTAGGCAGTTTAGGCATGTAAATGTCTTCCCTTTGTGGTGTAACATGAGCAGACACTCATTTGAATGAGTGCTTTGCTCAGAAGTATGGCATTGACTGAAGCTTATAGGTGGACATGCTGTCAGCACGTAGGTGGACGCGCTGCCCATGTTAGTCTCTATCACAAGCCTGAACAATTTTTGTTGCCTGACCTCCAGTTCTTGCAACATCAATCTCAGGAAGTCTCCAACCTACCCACTGAAGTCTAGATTCTGAGTGAGTCAGCCCCTGCATCAGCACCACAGCGTGAGCAAGAAGAGGCTTGGCACCTGCTACCTGATTGATTTGTAATTTGCCAGTCTTCATAATTGAGAAAACCATTTACTTGAATCATAACTTAGTGTCTGTATATGTCTTTCTATCATCTATTTATCTAGCATCTAATCATTGATTATAGTCCTAAAGAGGCCAGATGAAGATCTCATTTCACTTAGGAAAAAAAAATAGGAACGATTTAAAATAGCCAGAGTATAAAGTATAAAAATTTAGAAGGCTGTTTAAGAGAAAATTTGAAGAGATTTCTAGTATATAGTGAGTAAAAAGAGATTTATCAAGATGTTACATTGTTTTTGAATATACATTTAAGTATGTTAGAAGATTTGAATGTATCATCTCTATATAATTTGCCTGATAAAATTAGGTAATATTATTCCCATTTTACAGATAAAACAATAATTCTGAAAGTTTTCTAATTTACATAAATACTGCACCCAGAATTCAAATTCTTATAATATTTACTTTCAAACTCCAAAATCTAATAATACACAATATTTTCCATACTCTCTAAACAACAACTTGGATGGTTGTTAAATTTGAAATATTTGAACAACATGATTGAAGTTAAATTTGAGGCAAAGAGGAGGAAAGCAGAGTGGGTAAGCATGTGTGAAAGAATGGAAAATAACACCAAACCTTTAAATTACAATTTTGAAACCAAAAGCAGAATGCAATAGTGATACTAACAGTTTCCTGCTTTTGCATTTTTTAAAAAATTGAGGTAAAAAGTAGGATAAGGGATAAAGGGTTAGAAACACAGGAGCACACTGTGCTATGTCTGGCCAGGTGATAGAAACAAAAGCTAAAAACACATAGGTATGTTCACAGACTGCTCTATTCAGGTATTGAGTTTATTCGGTTCCTTTGGAATTAATGATGAATTTAAAAAGAAGAAAGGCAGTGGAAAGAGTAGCTGTTTAAACAATTCAAGTTACTGTTTTGACGACTATCCGAAAGTCATATTGCACTAGGAAATTCTGATTAATTATTTCTTTGCTGGTTATTTAAGCTAAATAGACTAGAGAATTTTAGGCACACTGTGTAATTGCCTGTCAACACAAGGAATCCTTGGGATGTAGGGAATTACACGTTAGGCTGATGATCACAAGATCAGCAAGTTCAAAGCCTGCTGCTGCTTACTGGGAGGAAGCTGAGGTTTCCCACTCCCAGAAGTCGCTAAAGTCTCGGAAACCCACAGAGGTAATTCTATCCTGGTACTGTGAGTCTTCATCAGCTAAACTATAATTACCTGAGGTGTTGACTAACATTAAATTACTGGAAAATTACTAAAAGGATGCTACTATGAGAAAAACTTCTAAATTCTAATCCAAGGCAGTAACAGATATCCCAAACTATAATCAAAACTTCAAAATGATTTCAGAGAACCATTTAGGTTTTATTGATTTCTGGTGCCCATAGAATGTACTGCATTTGAGCTCTGATCTTTTATTTTCACCCTACAGAAAGTAAATGCTGCATATTGAGTACATGGTTTTTGGGATAATTTCATAAAGTAAAATACATTGCATTTTATTTTTGGATGATTTTAGATAGATTGATAAATAAAATGATGGAATTTAAATATTCTCTATTCATTCTAACCCTTGACACAAATTTTCCCTCTGCCGTAATTTCCTTTGGTCATCAAAATGATGTGATATTGTGATGTAGAACTTACTATTATTTTATTTAAACTTCAGTGAAGTTGCATTTGAATTCAATGAGACTTGCCAATCTCTTTAAATGTTACTTATCTGCCATCCGTCATTTGGACTCACTTGATATTCCATGATCTGTCATCTACTTCTATTAGGACATACGGAATATTTATACATATACTATATTATATATAAAACATAGAAATATATGTGTGTGAATATGAAAGAATAAATAAGAACTAATGCATTTAAATTGTGGTGCTGTTGAAGAAAATTGACAGTATCACAAACTGCAGAAAAGACAAAAAAGAAATACTGCCAGAGTTTTCCTTAGAGGCAAAAATGGTGACATTTTGTCTGACAGACTTTGGAGATATTTTTAAGAGACACCAGTCTGTGGAGAAGGACACCATGCTTGGTAACATGGAGGGGCAGCGAAAGAGGGGTAGGCCCTCCAGGTGATGGACTGACTTAGTGACTGCCACAAGGGACTCAAGTACAGGAACCATTGTGAGGTTGGCATGGGACCATGAAGTATTTCATTTTGTTTTCGAGTAGGGTCTCTATGGATTGGAACTGACTCTATGACAATTAAAAACAATTGTATATGTGTATTGTATAGTATAGATGCATTATATATGTATATATTTTACACTGCATGTAGCACAAATGTGTATAAATAATATTTTATACATGTGAGCACACACAAACAGTACTGAGAGGTCTAGTGTCTTGGTGATGATATATTGTGCTGGTTTGAAACCACCAGGAACCCCACAGAAGACAGATAAAATTTTCTAGTCTCTTAAGATTTATAATCTCAAAAACTTACAGGGGTAGTTTTACCCTGTCCCAGAGGGTTGCTATGAATCAGTATGGATTTGATGGAAGTGAGTTTGCTGTCCAATTGCTTTATATCTACGCACACACGGTACACTAATCAAGAAACAAGGATAATTGCATGATTTAAGGTCAGGAAAAATTTGCCTCAGGGTTGTATGCTCTCACCATATTTATCCAATCTGTATATTGAGCAAATAATTTGAGAAGATGGCGTACATGAAGAATATAGTCAAAATTGGAGGAGGGCTTATCAACCACTTGAGCTCTGCAGCTAACACAACCTTCCTTGCTGAAAGTGAGGAGGACTTGAAGTGCTTGATGAAGATCAAGAATTTTAGCCTTCAGTAGAGATTACTCCAAATCCTCACAAATGAACCCATGATAAATGGAGCAAATACTGGATTTCTAAAGAATTCCAACTCGCTTCAATTCACAATCAATGTTCATGGAAGAAGCAGCTCAAAGACCAAAAGATGAGTTACATTAACTAAATCTGCTTCACATGATCCTGTTAGAGTATTGAAAAGCAAGAATGGTACTTTGAAAACTAAGGTGTACCTGGTCCAAGCCATGGTAATTTTAATTAACTTATATGCATGTCAACGTTAGAAAGGAAACTTAAGAATAATTGGTGCATTTGAACTGTGATGTAGGTGAAGAATGTTGAAAACACCATGAAATGCTAAAAGGAACAATTGATCTATTTTGGAAAAATATAACTAGAATATTTCTCAGAGGCAAGGATGGTGAGACTTTGTTAAAGATAGTTTGGCCATGTTATCATGAGAGATTAGTCTGTGAGAATATCATCATCCTTGATGAAGTATAAGGGTAGTGAAAAAGAGGCAGGCTGGATTGACACAGTGGTTACAACAATGGGCTGAATCATAATATCAATTGTGAAGGCGTCACAGGACCGGGCTGTGCTTCAAGTTGTTGTCCACAGGGCAGAACAACTGTGCTAGCCTGGGTAGACTATAGACACAAATCCAGGGAAAGTCATATATGAATAAGAAAAGAGTTTACATATAGGAGCAATTGAATATTGAGAAAATATCTCAGCATGATCCAGAGCAAGTACATAGGTCCAATATTAGCCCATATGTCTGATACCAGCCTATAAATTCCTTTAGAGACTGAGCAACATATGCAATGATGCCAAATGCAGGAAGATCACAGGACAGTGGGTGGAAAGTCTTGTGGATCCAGTGGTGGTGGAAGGGTCTCAGTGCTCATAGGGGTCTCTACATGGCTCCTCTGACTGCGGAGTCTTCGACTGGATCATTGCAGCTCTCTTGGGCTCTTCATCAATAATATCTCACAGGGAGTAAACCTGTGTCCCACCTCCAGTGAGCTATGTATCTCCTTAGGTCTTCTAAATGAGGTGGTGGTTGTCATCATTGTGCA
>PVJH01040004.1:0-15998 GCA_004026705.1 Nesogale talazaci | reverse complement strand
ACTTAGATGGAACTGATTAAATGATTGGTGGAATTTATCAGCATGGACTTGATTTAGAATTTTAGCTAATAAAGAAAGAAAATAGTTACCCGCTATTCAGTTTTCATTTTCCTATGACAAGCATTTCATATAAAATGTGTGATTGTTCCTACAATAATGGATTATGGAAACAGTTAAAATGTTTTTTGTAATATCTTACTTTTGTTTTTATCATCCACATTTTTGAACAACATTGGAGCTTAAATTAAATATGAAGAAAAACACATATAAGGTTAACCAAAGTGTCCAAACCCACTGTTATTGAGTTGCTCCAACCCATTGTCCCCTGCAGAACAGAATTAGCATTGCCCCACTGGAATTCTAGGTGTCAAAATCTTTCTGGGAGTAGGCTGCCACTGATTCCTGAAGTGAAAACTGGTAGGTTCAAATCTGCCTGTCTTTTTGATGACAGTTAAGTGCTTTAACCACTATGTCATCTATGCTGGTAAACACATGTAATAAAATATTTGCAAAATATCTTTAGACAAAGTGAATGTATCAATTATAGCTATATAAAAAACCACTTGCTGGATACAAAATTTATTATTCAGAATTGAGAAATTATATGAGCATTCTGCAAAAAGGTTTTAAATAAATAGAATTAAAATATAATATAATATTTCAGAGTTTCTGAGGCATTTCAGTAGGCTGAGTATTCTAAAATAAAGCAAGAATAATAGAAATAGATTAAATTGGTGTGTGAGTGTAAAAAAAAGAAATAATTGAAATTTTCTGATTATAATTTTTAAATTACCTATGACAAAATGGTCTGCAGTTTTCTTATCTTTATTTACTTAATATATATACATATATATATTATTTTCAAAACATTTAAATGAACTAATTTAACCAAACCTAATGTACCATGTCAAATAGTGACAACTCTGTTAGACATAGTAGGAGTCTCTTTAGAGTTTCTGGGAATGTAAATTCTTTTTCGAGCAGCCACTATATCTTTCTCCATGTAGAAAAGTTTGAACAACCAATATGGAGATTAACAACCCAAGTTTTAACACACAGCACCATCAGGAAGTCTTTTAATTTGAAGAGTCTAAATAAAACCTCCCCTAGAGTGGGCTGAGCCCTGGTGGCATAAGTGGTTGAGTGCTGGACTGTGGTCCTCAGGATTGGTGGTTCAAATCCAGTGGATGCTTTCATGAGCATTGCTGGGTAGCTCCCACGACCACCAGAGGAGAGTGATGCCCCCCCAAAAATAAACAAACAAACAAGTGGGAAAAAAAACCTCACCTAGAGAAATATAACCTTTTTACTTCTTTCTCCTGTAATTTTATTCATGAGAGTAGAGTTCAAAGAAAATCGCATAGAAACGTTTAGCTATTTCTAGGATCTGTAACCTATGTTTCATATGTATAATATATAACATATTTTCAATTACCATCATACCTCACTGCCATAGAGTCAAGGCTATTTCAAAACAAGCCTCTAATCCTACACACTTTGCGCATTTCCATGACAGCAACTGTCTATGGTAGTAGGAAGCCCAGGGGCAGCTGATGGTTTCTGACTACCTCCCATGAAGATCACAGCCCAAAAAGCCTCCGTTAAAACATGGTACATTACAGAAAAATGCAAAACACAATGGCTGAAATGGCAACAGAGTATAAAGTAAATCATCAACTATGACTTGCCAAATTTATTATACCTGCCTTATAATTTTACATAAAGTGAACACTATTAGTTGGCTTGACTTTAAGAGCAATGGTCTCGGTTTGGTAATTTTATCACAACAGTAAACTCATCCTCAAGGTAATAATAGTATTCTTAATTTTTCCAGACAAAATGTATGTCTTCTTATACAAATTCAAGCATGGACTATCTATTTTTTTTGTTTTGAGTTTTAATTGTAAACCTGGTATTACTTTTTTTTTCAATCATTTTATTAGGGGCTCATACATCGTATTTCACAATATATAAATAAGCATACTCATCAAGCACCCTCACATGTCCACTTCTATTATTGTTCTCCAATTGTCCACCTTTTTCCCTTTAGCCCCTAGTATCGGCTTATCCATTCCTTCCCCTCTTCCCCTGGTCTCTCCTCCCCTCCAACTCTCAATAATTTATACATTGTTATTGTTTTGTCATATCGTACACTGCCCGACCTCTACCCCAATCCACTTTTTTGATGCCCATCATTCAAATAAGAGCTTGTGTATATATCCTTGCTGTTGGTTCCGTCTCTCTACCCCCCCTTCCCTCCACCCTTCCAGTATCTCCACTCTAACCATTGGCCCGAAGGGGCCCATCCATCCTGGTTTCCCCATATCTCCAGCTCCCCTCTATGCCAGTGTGACTTCTCCAGTCCATCTGGATTTTCAAGGTAGAGTTGGGACCATGAAGGTTGGGGGACAGGGAGGAAGGCTTCAGGAACTAGAGGAAACTTGTATGCATCATCACTGCCTGGCTACCCCCCGACTGGTCTGTCTCCTCCCCGTGTCTCCCCTATAAAAAGGTGACCAATTACTCACCAGTGGGCCTTAGGTCCTCACCCTGCTCTCCTCCTATGTAATGATGTGATTCTTGTTCTTTGGTGCTCGATATCTGCTCCCTTCGGCCCCTCTTGATCACGCATGCTGGTGTGCTTCCTGCATGTGGACTTTGCTGTTTCTGCGCTGAATGGTGACTCGATTATCTTCAAATCTTTGAGATTCCAGGCATTCAATCATTTGTTAGCTGGGTACCATCATTTCTTCTACTTTGTTTGCCTTTGTATCCATTTGTCATCAGTGATATTGGGAGTCAATTGGTCCATTCATTTTGTTTTTTGTTCTTTGATAACTGATTGTTTCAGCAACCTCATGATCACACAGGTAAGTGATCTTCTTTTATGGTGGGTTTTGTTGCTTCTGAGCTAGATGGCTGCTTGTTTGTGCTCAAGCCTTTAAGATCCCGGATGCTCTATCTTTTGATAGCTGGGTCCTTTTGTTTCTTCACCACCCTTGCTCATGCTCTTACATGTCCTCAATTGGTAGATTGGGGATGTGTGCACACAGTGATATATGTTTGTTTAACTGAGGGAATGGGGCACTAATCCACCCAGGGAGGGAGTATGGGTCTTGTCTCCACAGAACCCGGAGTGGGCGAGCAGTTCCTACCACGAAACACCCAACCATGAAGACAACGTGGATGCAAGGAAGGATGCGAGAAAAGAGAGCTATAGAGCCGGATGCAACCCGAGTCAGATGGACTCCATCTCTAGCAGTGGGTGTGGCAGAGAACAGGGAGGGGGAGGGGCCAGCATCCCACACCCACAGGGACAAAGAAAAGATGGGAGGAAGAAGAAGAGAACTGATCCAAGCTCCACGCTGACACATGATGCTCAGAGGAATACATCCCTCTGGAGACCCATTGCGCCACAGAAAGGACTGGGCAAATGATTCCTGGGGGCACGAGAGAGGAGAGGAGAAGGGGGAGGAGGACAAACACATGGATGGGTTGGGCGAGCAATAAGTGGTTAGGAATCGATGGAAAGGAGGGTATGGGAGGTCTGGTCGGCATTAAGCAAGGACAATGAATATGAGAAAACAATGAAATACCAATGAAGGTGGAACATGATGGTGGGACAGGAGGGAGATGGAAGGAAATAGAGGAAAGAGCTAGAAGACAAAGCCACTTACAGAGGTCTAAATATAGGTATGTCCGTACATAAATAAAACTATCTATTATAAGTTGGGAATAAAATTAAGAACATATCTATAGGCCAAATATTAGAGTAGCAGGTGGACCTTGGGCCCTCACTTTGGTGCTCCCTCAATGAAAGAACGCTTTGTTCTATGAATCAGGCATTCCTCGAGGCTCAATGGCCCAACATGATCACTGAAGTAAAATGGGTGCACAAACAAATGTGGTGAAGAAAGCTGAAGGTGCCCAGACATCAAAGGATATATCAAGTGTCTTGAAAGCCTGAAGATAAACATTAGACCATTTACCTGAGAAGAGACCACAGCCACACAGAAGAAGCACAACAGCCAGCGTGGTCAGATGGTGGTGAAAGTGGTAAACGGTCTAGGCAATAGATATCAAATGGGGTGGAAAAAAACTAAACCTGGTATTACATTAAGCCACCATTCTGTGAATATACCATACTCTTAGATGAAATATTTGTGTGTTTAGGTTGCCTTCATTAAATAAGAAAAACAATGCTCTATTTTTTTTCCAAGCAAGATTTTCCAAGGGAATTCGTTGCCAGTACTAAATTAAAAGTTCATGTTTAGTAAGCAAAAAACCTTGTAATTATCTGGATTTTCTCTTAATTGATAAATAAGCCCCACAGTTACAAACTTTCAGAAGCATATATCTAACCCTAAAACCAGAGAAGGGTTGGTAATTTATTTCATTTACCTGCTAAGAATAATAAGTACATTACCTCTTTTGTTTATAAAAAGATGACAGAGACTGATCCCCAGTGGCAGTGTAGTGGTTGTGCGTGGGACTGCGGCCCACAGGGTTGGTGGTTGAAATCCAGCAACAGCTCCCCGGTAGCAAGACTGGGCTTCCTACTTCCACCAGGGCAGTGATGACCTCCCCCACAAAAAATGATGATAGAGCCAAAATTTCCCGTGAAAAAACATCTGTAAACAAACAAAATATGAGGGGGTTAAAAATTCTGTGAAAAATGTAATTAAAATAATAGAATTTTTCCATCGTATTTATGAAGTCTCATTAGATTTTATGTTTAGATATATACATGCATGTTTCTTCAGAGACTACATCATAAATAATAAAAGAGAGAGTAATTAATAATTTTGTGTGCAAACTAGAATTCACTTTCACATAATTCTCTGAGAACACCAGTGTCACGTCATATGAACTGAGATCTAGAGGTCATCTAATCCTAAGTCATATTCAAATTAAATACATTACTGTTTTGTAAACTCAAATGAAGCTATGATTAAAAATCCCAGAACAGTATTTAAAATTTTCCTTAACTCTCCATTCTAATGAAAAAATAGTGCTATAGTTACTGTTGATTTGTGTCCAATATAGAAAAACAAATTCTTGTAGTTTTCATTAGCATTCCCAAGTTTATTTTGGAAGTGTATACCTATCCTAATATTTCTAAACATGCCTATTGCCATCATCTTCAAGGTGGTTAATTTTTACCTACTCACATTTAGTAAATCGAAATATGATCACCTTTTGAGAATGGACAGAGCTAAATCTTGGCTCTTATTTTAGAAATATTTATATACTTAATATTTTTCTACAAAACCCAAGTGTGTCCATGCTGACATGATATTAGAGTATGAGAATGAGGAGAGAGGCTATCTTCTGGCGTTCACAGTGGTAAAAGAGTGAGGTCTTACTAAAGGGTCTTGCGTGTCTTAGTTTTTGAAGACTGTCATAGCAAAATACAACAAATGGTCAATAACAGGACAAAAAATTATTTTCTTTCAGTTTAGGAGGCCAGACCTTTAAATCTGGATCTCACCTTTGTCAGTTCCTCTGAGGAATGAAAGAAAGATGATTAGATGTATCTTCCTAGTTTCTAGTCTCTATCATTAAGTATCTTAGGAGTTCTGAAGGACTCATAATAACTAGTTGGACTGCTAATCACTTGGCCAGCAGTTCAAAGCCACCAGCTGCTTAGAAGGAGCAAGATGAGATTTTTCAATCCTGTAAACTGTCACCATCTCAGAAATCCACTCAGGGGCAGCTGGACCCTGTCTTACAGAGTTGCTATCCCTGGAAATCAACTTGACAGCAGTTTGGTTTGGTTTCAGATAAACACTCTTTAGAATTATTTTGCAATGTATAGACATATTTTTCTTATGCCATCGAGTCTGTTTCTTATAGTGTTTGTGAGAATTTTTTCCACATATTATTTAGAGGAATGAAGTTTAGGATTCACGTTACTGAAATATGACTTCTCTAACTTAACAATTAATATCTACATTGATGTAGATGATGGTATTCTCATTTTACAAATGAGAAAATTGAGAAAGACAATTTATGGAATTTTCCAATATGTTCAGAATCATATTGGAATAAATATGTTCTTAGACCACTAGATGGTTTTGCCTGCTAAGACAAAACACTTACGGATGACTGCAGTGATTTCATTTTTATTGTCATTGAGTGTGACCAAACTATTTATTACTTTCAGAGTTTCATTCAGGGGATGACTGAAAATGATCACTTCTTGACATTTCATCTAAGAAGTTACCTATGAAGAATGAGTTAGAATGAACAGTTGTAAAAAATACAGACCTTTTACACATTATAGAATTGAATCTTTTAATACAATAGTGCAATTAGACAGGAAGGTTTATTTTATGGAAACAAAGTATATTAATTTTTCACATGACTTATCGCAAAAGAAAAAATATTGAATAATAATTGTCAGAAACTAATCTATATTATAAAACTCAGTTAATTTCCAAAGAAAGTAGAAGTGCATAGCCTGCAATATTTGATTTCTATTCAGTAAAAACAAATATTAATCATGAGTTAGGTAGAAAAGATTAATTATGGACATTTTGTAAGTATTGTGAAATTCAATGCTAACAACAAAGGACATTTCGGGATAATATTTAATTGCACTATGATTATAAGTGAAGAATGATGAAAGACATATCAAATAAAGCTATTCTTTTAATATTTGCTTTTCTAATGTAGAAATATATGAAGTATTTGATATCTTTTTAGATAAAAATGACAATAAAATTTAAGACAAAATATACTAAATTAAAATTTAACTAGAAGTAATCATTTAATAAAATATAATAAAAGTAATCATATACTAAAATATAATACATTATAGAACTAAAGAAAATTAATAGCACATGAAAAATGTAAAAAATAATTATATACATATATTTTGGAAGCATACAGCGTACCTATATCAACATATATTAAACCTGAAGATGAACTTCTTAATTTTTTCAAGGTTAAAGGTGTATAATATTTATAGGGCACATCAATAAAACAAAAGAGTTAATATATATAAATTTAGAAAATTATATACACAGAGGAACACACAGAAACCAGCTTGAAGTCAGGGAATAATGTAAGTTTCAAATTATCACTATTTGAAATTAAATATTAATATCACTGAATATATGATATTTTATAGAGAGATATATTAATTATTGCACGAATTGGAATCATATGAAGTTTTTATATGCATATTTTATGTGAATAATGGATTGCTTAGGTCAAATACACAGGTGCTGATAAGATATAAAATAATACATTACAGTAAAATGAGTAATTAAACAGAAATTTCTTACCACAGAAGAATATTGATGATAAATAACACCCTCTGAATATGTGCTAAAGTTAAAATTCCAGGTGCAAAAATATAGTCACACAAAAAGGCAAATCTATCACAAATTCAAGGAGAAAAGAATTTTCTATTATTTAGATTGTTTTACATAATCATGAAATTAGACCTGCTTTTAAAAAAGCTGTATCTATAACTAACAGTAAAAATATTATAATAAGCACAATGTCTCACATATCTTCAGAAAAATATTATAATATTTTTATTAAGAACAAAAACATAAAGTACCACAAAAGTCTTAAGAGAACGTTGAAAGTAAAAAAATGGGGAAAAAACCTCAAATTATATATTTATATATAAGGTAAGGGTGTAGATGTTGTGATTTAGATATGATTAGTTATATTGGGATATTTTACATTCTCTCTCTCTATATATATATACATATATATGTATGTGTGTATATGTGTTAGTCCGGGTAGACTAGAGGAATAAATTTCAGAGACACGCAAATAGGTATAAGGAAAGGGTTTATATACAAAAGAAATGTGACACTAAGAAGGCATCCCAATCCAGTCCAGTGCAAAGTCATAAGTCCAATAATAACCCATATGCCCGAAATCAGTCTATAAAGTCTGCTTCCGACTCAGGAAGTCACAGGTCAGTGAGTGCAGAATTCTGGCGCTGGCGGGGTTCTCCCCATGGCTCCTCGCTTCCAGGGCTCAGGTCCATCAACAGCATGCCAGTTTCAGAGGTCTGTTTTTATCAGGGCAAAGCCGTGTGGTCTCTCTGCTGGCTCCTCCAACTTCTCGGAGGCCACATCTTGTTTTTCCCATGATTAATCGTCTCTTAAACTAACTTCCAACAACTGGGGAAGATAGCTTCTCATCGTCATGAGGGAAATACCTTGAGATTTCCCAGGAGTCTCAGGTGAAAGCCATGCCCATACAGTGGCCTCATCAGCTACTCAATGGCTTTCTCCTGATTAACGGGCCAGACTCCATCCCTACATTTCAATTATAAAATTAACATAAGCACATGACTGCCACAGTATATTTACTTATCTGCCAACCTTATTGCTATATATATGGCTTATATATGTGTCCAATGGATGTGGATATAAAAATGAAACCTTTATTGTAAATCATGATGTAATTTAAAAAGTATTTTGTTACCCTACGTTGGTGAAATCTTAGTCAATTTTTCAATAAAATTTAAATGATTAAAATAAGAAAGTTGTAAGTCCACTTTTCCTTAGGGCTACGTTGATGCTGGTTGTCTATCAGTTTAATCCAACTCCGCAGGACGACAGAGCAAAACTGTGCGGGGCCCTGCCCCACCCTCACTGTGGTTGTGATGTTTGAGGCCATTGTTGCAACTGCTCTGTCAGGCCATCTCATGGGAGAGCTTTCTCTTTTTTGGGAATCCTGTGCTTCACCAAGCTTGATGTTCTTTTCCAAGGACTCATACCCCCAGATTACATGTTCAAAACATGAGAGAGGAAGTCCTGGCATGCAAGCTTCCAGGGAGCATTCTGGGCAGATTTATTACAGGACTGATTTCATTGGTCTCTGACTCTTCGTCATTCTTTCATTATTCCTCTTCGATATTATAATTCAAATACATCACATTACCATGAAAAAGACTGCTACTCAGAGAAACCACTAAGGACAGAGAAGAAGCATACTAAAGGTGTTCAAGCCTATAATGTTATAAAACTAGACTACAAAAGTTTGAAATGAACCATTACCTTTCATTTAACTTCTGACGGTTCCAACTCTTCACCACCAGGACTTTTTAAGATGATATAGACAAAATGCACTCCCTTCATGTTGTTTCTAACTCATAGAAATGTCATAAGTGTCCAAGTCTGTGAATAAGTATATACATGCATACAGTTTTATTAGCACTTCATCCACATACCATGCAATTCAATAGCTCAACCACATCAAGAAGAGATGTACAATCAGTATCACAATTTTAAAACATTTTTCTTCCTTTGACTCCTTGCTATACACATAATTTTTTTTCATTTGTGGCAAAAAATACACAACAAAACATTTTCTCATTCAACAACTTCTACCTGTATAAATCAATACCACCGTTTGCTTATTCTCTACATGTGTTCGACTCTTATTGGAACCCATCTCCAAACTGATCCACCTCCATGAACATAAACTCCATGGACCCAAAGCAAATGTTCATGCACTTGTACCACAGTCCAATTATTTAACCGCTGACCTTTTATTTAGAAACCAAATGCATAATTACTATTCTGTATGAACACCTTATAGTAATATAATTGGAGGGTATAATATTGTAAGGATTTATTTCAGTGCATTACTTTGTCTGGGATATAATGCCAACAAATAGATACACCTGTTTGCTTTTTTTAAAATCCTGTCCTAGCAAATATATGAACAATCATTAGCACCATCTGCTGTTGGCCATCTGTTGAAGAAGGGAATGGATACATTTGTATTTCATTTATTTAAAAAAATGCTATCTAAAAATATTACTAAGAAAGCACTTAAAGGAAACTGCTGTTGTACTCGCTACATTCAACCAATAGAAGGTGGAACACATTTCATTAAAATAAGCTGCAAAGCTATGATCTAAATTTTTTTAATAATTATTGAAATGAAAATTCAGAGAGCTTAAATGATTCAACTTATTAACAGTTGGTTCTCAGAAAGTTTTTCACAATAGATTTGTCAAATAATGTGATAGTGCTACTATGGCTATCTAACATGTTTATCAAGACAAGTGCTCTATGAAAATTAAATTCTCATGTCTATTTCTATACGTTTATTTTTCTCTGGCATGTTTACTTTTTTGTTATAATTTAAGGTTATACTTTTTTTTGTAAACTAAAAGGGAAATAATGTAGTGAAAGGTAGAAGACAATGTGACCAGATATTGCTTCGGATGAAAAAACTGGAAAATTAGCATTGCTTCTTTCAATAGTTTCTTTCTAGTTTCAAACCACTATGATGTAGGATGATGTTTTAATCTTTTTTATACTTGCTTAGACTTGTGACCTTGCTTAGTTCTTCTTTCATATTACTAATTATTCCCTTCATTTTATTTCAAGCATTGCTCTTAAATACATACATAGCTATAATTGTGATATCATTTTAGTTGAATATATCCTTAACTTATGCAATGATCCCTTTTAAATATTTTAATTTACAATTTATATCATTTGATATAAATATTACCATTCCTGCTTTCTTTGGTTGGTTAGTTAACAGATTATTTTTCTCCAAACTTTGGTTTTCCATCTGTTCTGTTTTCTAGATCATTTTGTTTATGTATTGTCTGTATTCTTTCCTTTGCTGATTTATCTCTTAATTTTTATAATTTAGTTGCTTTTTTCTTCCATCCCAGTAATTTTCTTTATGTTTTAAAAACTTTATATTTCTTATTAGGTATTTCATTTTATTCTTTCACTTATTTCTTGATTTTGTTTTCCTTTTGCTTTCTCTGAACACATGCAACACTTGATAGTGAAATTGTTTTTTATTCTATTTACAGCCATATAACCTGATTTCTGAAGTAAAAATATCCCCTTCATGTTTTGATTTTGATTGTCTATCTCCTTAGATATTGCATGTTTTACACACTCCCTTTTTAAAAAATTACAATGAAAAGACATTGCTAACTTGTGAAACTCTAAATATCTCATTCTTCTCTTTTCTCTGGATGAAACTTCCCAGGTTTTCACACACCCACAGTTGATGTACACATCTTTAGAATTGGGACAGGAGCTTTCTCGTTTTAGCTCTCAATAGGCATTTTTTTGTTTAGGTACAGAACAACATATTCCCAAAAAGCTACAAGGAAAGAATGCACTAGGTGAGAGTGCTAGGCTTCTCCCACAATCTGTGCTGCTCCATACTGCCACCGTTTCTTGGCATCTTGCTACCTAGACTCAACTATACTCTCCAATATGTTAGTTGCCATCTGAATTTCAGTCTGTTTTATTGTTGTCTAATAGCTTTATTGAGTCATAATTAGTATATCATGTTAGCATGGACTATCATATAATTAATTCAATTGTTCAATTCTATAAAAACAGTTGTACAATCATTAGCCCAGTCAATCTTGAGATATTATCTGGACCCATAATAGTTCACTATGTTAGTTCCAAATAGATAAATAGAAATGACTCCTCAATCTGTCTTCTTTCTTTTCTTCTATTATTTTACATTTTATTCCTGATAATAGAAACCCTGGAGAAGATGAGATGCTATCCATAGTGGCTTTGATTTAATTTTTCTAATGCCATGAGCATTTTTTCACGAATAAATCTTGACTATTCTCATATTTTATTTTTAGAAACATCTCTTCAGTGTTTTGTGCATTCTCCAACAGGGTTGTTTGTAAGGATGACTCTGACTTGATGGCACTGAGTTGTTGCCACATCTCTGCTATTAAATCCTTGGGAGAAAAATATTCCCCAGACATTTCATCTCACTCTGTGGATTGTCTTTTCATATTGTGGATAAAGTTCATTAATGATCACAAAATTTTTAATATTATAGTCATTTTTCTGTTTAGTTGATTGCTCCTCATGCCTTTAAAAATCAAACCAATTAACCCATTCTTGAAAACTGAATCCCCAATATACTCCTTTTACATTAAAAAATAATAGTTTTTGCTTTTCTAATTTATGGAGTTCATTGAATTTATTAGTGAGGGCAATTGGTATTTGTGCTAGTCCTGGTAGACTAGAAAAACAAATTCATAAACATGCATGTGTGCATAAGGAAGCAGTTTATATACAAGAGCAACTGTACACTAAGAAAGCATCCCAACCCAGTTCAAGTTCATAAGTCTTATATATCTGATACCAATCCAAAAGTACTCATCAGACTCACAAAGCACATGCAATGATGCCAGGACAATCACAGGCTAGTGGATGCAGAGTCTTGTCCCTCCAGTGGTGGTAGATGCATCTCAGCACTGGCAGGGGCCTCTCTGTGGATTCTCAAGCATCTCAGCATTGGCAGGAGTCTCTATGTGGCTTTGCGACTTCAAATGTCTGGTTCCATGAGAATAAGCCAATGTGGCTTCTCCTCCAGGATGTCTCACTGAGAGTCAGCCTCATGTCTTGTCATAGTGTCTCCAAAGGACTGAACTGTAAGTTTCTCACCTCCAAGGGGGAAATACGGCCAGATTTCCCAGAATTCTCAGGAAAAAGCCACGCCCACACAGATGTCTTATTGGCTACCTCCCAATTGACAGGTTAGATTTCACCCTTAACCTCCCAATCCTCAAGCTCACACCAGATTAGTGACTGTCATAATATTGAACTAATTATTTAAAATATATAACACGTATCTCAATCAATTTCTAAATTTATGGTGATGGCATGGCTATAGCACTATATGCAGTATTCAGAAGATCAAAGGGCAAGCCGTATTAAGCACATCTTCTGCAAGAGACCTCTTTAGAGTATTGAAAGCAGGGATGTTACTTTGAAGGCAAAGCTAAGCTTGACCCAAGCTATGGTATTCTCCATTGCATCATATGTGTGTGGAAGTTGTACATTGAATAAGGAAGACCATAGAAGAATCAATGACTCTCGATTGTAGTGCTAGAGAAGAATATTGAAAAAAACTCTGAACTGTTAAAAGGACAAACAGACATTCATTGGAAGAAGTAAGACCAGAATGCTCTGTAAAGGCAAGGATAGCAATATTTTGTCCTAAGTATTTTGGACATACTGCCAGGAGCGACCAGTTCTTTTAGAAGGACCTCGTGCATGGTAAAGTAGAAGGGCAACATTAAAGGTGCATGGCCTTGATGGGGTGGAGTGACAAAGTGCTGCTTCCAGGAACTCACACATAGGAAAATCTGAAGGTCGTGAAGGACCACGCAGCATTTAGTGTTGTTGAGTACATGACCTCTATGGGTTGCAGTTGCCCAGAGGATACCTATAAAAACAATTACATTGCTTATGTATATTTCTATAGTGTGTAGTCTAAAATTTACTTTGGTCTATATACTTTATATATAATCAATAGCCTCTGTAATTTTGTAGAATAATTAACTCTATATATATCATTTTCTTTTCCTAAATAATTTAGCACAATTTTGATACTTTAGATAAAAATACTAACTCTGAAAATTTGGAATATTTTAATTAGAAAAATATTAACTATTGCCTGAAATAATTAGATATAATTGGTTATTGAAAATGAAGTTTCCATAATACTTTTGTTATATAATTACAACTGAAATATACCCTTGATTTTGGAGTGAATAAATTTTCATTGAATCATTAATTAACTTAAATATGCATTGTTCTAATGAGCATCATTTGTATGCTGAGTAATCTAGATATTAAACACTCACTAAAAGAATTATAACAGTTGCTTTCTCTAGTTAAAAATATCACTTTTAGTTTTATATTTACATACATACTCTATGTAAAATAGATACTATGAGCAAAGCATAATATGATTAAAAGACATAATCATTGGCTAGTAAGTGATATTATTTTGATGTGCATTTTAACTGCTGTAAAACTAATAAGTAGTTTTAAAATTATTAAAAGTAATTTTTAAAATTATTAAAACTAAATAACCACAGTTTCTAAATCTAAAGCATGTGTTATAATTTGAATATATTATTAAAATAGCTAAAACATTTTACGCTCTCTGTTTTAAACTTTTGGCAAACTGAGTGTACAATGATGAAATAATCACTATTTCAACAATTTCAATATTAACTGTGTAGGAGAAAATGCTGAATTAAAAAAGCTGTACCAAACATTCCATAAGGACACTGCAAAGACAAAGTACTTCAATGGATGTTCAAAGGCCTGGAGTTATAAAGCTGAAAAGATCTCCCTTAGGCTATATCAAACTAAAAGAATGAAAATAAAATAAAAAAATAGAAAATCAATACTCAATCATAGTATTCAAGAATACTTTTGACAACATATTGAACAACATAGGGAACAGCAAAAGAAAATAGAAAGAATGCAGAGTCAAATACTAGAAGGGATTGTTTGGCATGCAAACATTTTAAGAGATAGCACATAAGGAGGAATGATTCATTGAAGGCATAAATGAAACACATGGCTACAGAAATTGATCAAACACCAATTGAAATGACTAAACAATTGATGCAAACATGGAAGTACTCACTAGTCCATGCCAAAAGAAAAAAAAAATCTATCTGGGTAAACAATAGGAAAATTCACATTGATGCCTAGTCCAAAGAATGGTAGCCCAACAAAAAGCAGAAATAATAGGACAGTATCATTAATATAACACAGATATAAAATTTTGTGGAATATAACTTTAAAATAGTTGCAATAATATGTTTATATAGGTTTGTCATAAATTCTTGCCCTATTAGAACAGCCAATTATATACTGTGCATGGAATCAGAGAAGCTGGCTTATTTGAGGAATAGAGCATCAGGATCAGAGAAAGGATTATAAACAATTTTCAATATGCAAAGACCACAATGATGCTTGCTGAAAGTGAGGAGCCTTGAAGCACTTGCTAAAAAAGACAAAATGTGGAAGCCAGTCCACAACCAGAGGGGTTCTGAGGGGAGGTTGTGTAGTTGAGGGGAAGAAATAAAGAGATGGATAAAAGTTTTAGTAGCTCACCTTCTCCATGTATCCAGATGCAAAAGAGAGAGAGAGAGAGAGAGAGAGAGAGAGAGAGAGAGAGAGAATGTATTCTTTCACCAACTTACATAGCCCTGGAGCATGTCCCTGCCCCCCTCAGCCCCACAAATCACCAACACCTACATATGTAACACAGTGGGCAGTACCTTAACCTAAATGACCCAGAGCTCATTGAGGGAGTAAACTAATAGTACTGCTGATTGCAGGTAGAAAGGAATGACCATCCCCTGAGCAGGGATAATAATAGCAACATGTCTGCTCCTATAGATAAAACTGCTGGCTGGACAGTAATCAGCATATGTGCTTGTAGAGGTATCATTATGGTAACTATGCTGGAAGGATATTGTGGGTGTGATTTTAAATTAGGAGAACTAGACTGGCACTGTTTACAAACTCAAATGTGAAGACTTCCCATACTGAATTCAGAATCCTGTCCTTCCAGTTTTCTATAATCTTGTGCAAAAGTAATTTTTTGATGTACACTCTCTTCCTGATCCTCAATTTCTCAGAATACAGAATTGCCTCCTTCAGTGTGGATTAGGGGTCAATGTGAAATTGTCAAAGATTTTATCTTGCTTGGATCCAAAATCAATGCTCATGGAAGCAGCAGTCAAAGGTCAAAATACACAATGCAGAAGTGAAATCTACTGTCCACAATCTCTGTAGAGTATTGAAAAGCAAGTGTGTTATTTTGAGAATGAAATTGGGCTTGACCTATGCGATGTGGAAGCAATGGTATTTTCAATTATCACATTAGTGTGTGAAGGTTGGTCATTGAATAAAGAAGAGGGAAGAAGAGCTGCATTTGAATTACATTGCTGGAGAATAATGAAAATGCTAGGGAGTGCTGACAGAACAACAGGCATGTCTTGGAAGAAGTAAGTTTGAAGTGATCATTAGAGGTAATGCCACCACCAAACCACCACCTCCCCCCCCCCACCCCCGCCATCGCATGCAGCAGTGGTATAGCAGGACTGTGCCTGCATGAGCGATCGGACAGGGCTGAACACATAGGAGCTGGAATTCGAACCCAACCAGCTCGTATCACTCCTCGCCCCCCCC
>PVJH01040003.1:0-16013 GCA_004026705.1 Nesogale talazaci | reverse complement strand
TTTTTTTTTTAATGAAGTACTAAAAAGCAAGGTTGTTACTAAGGCACTCCTCATGAAGTGATATTATTTTCAAAATCTTCATATGGATGAGAAAATGGAATATTTAATCAGGAAGATAAAAAAGAATTGATGCATTTGAATCGTGATGCTGTTGAAGAATAATGTAAAATCCTTGTACTACCAAAAGAAGAAAAAGAAAATCTGACATGGATGAATAATGTTCAGAATAATCGTTAGAGGTAAGAATCGGGAGACTTCATCTCATGTGCTTTGCTCATGCTGTCAGGGAAAACAAATGGCTGGAGGAGGGTGCCATGTTTGGTAGAGTAGAGGGGCAGTGAATAAGACAAAAGTCCTAAATGAGGTGAATTGACACAGTGGCCGCAACACTGAGTTCAAATCTAAGAACAATTGTGAGGAGGGTACAGAACTGGACCATGATACATTCGCTTGTGCATAAGGTGCCTATGATTCAGAACTGGCTCGAAGACATCTAACAACAGCGTAAATTGGGAAAAATACATGCTCTGAGTAACATAACGGTGTTTCCTAGGAAGTGACCAACTCTTTAAGATGATTTACTTACTCTATATAGGCAATTTAAGTTAATTCCCATCATCTATCCCAAAGATGCATAATTAGGTAGAAAGAAGATAATCCACAATGCCAGTTACAAACATATTAGTCACAATATTTTGAAAGGTAACTAGATTGTGATTCAGAGCATCACATTGTCCTAAGTTTCTTGGACAAAACGTAAATAAAATTTATGTAGACAACATATACCTAATCCACTAAGGCAGCTAAAGATTATGTTATCATTTTTGCTTGCTTTCTTAATCATTGAAGTCAGTTTCAAGTTTATATTTTTCTCCTTTTTTAACTATGCAGACCAGTGTTTAGATATGAAGGGTAAGGACACTGGAGGCTTTTTAGGTCATGACCCTCCTTGCTCATTTTTTTTAAGGCGCCATTGACCTTTGGTGGTCATGGGAGCTACCCAGTGTTGCTCCTGAGAGCCACTGCTGGATTTGAACTGCCAACCCGCGGGCCGCAGTCCTGCACTCAACCACTTGCATCACCAAGGCTCAGCTCCTTGCTCATTTTTTTAAAAATAGTTTTTAAGTTAAACTTACTTTATTAGTTGCAGTAGTATCCCATTTTATTTGTGGAATATAAAACATACAAAGAAAAACCTACGCCTGATACATGTAATTGCACATCTCATTGCATCAGAACTGTGGCAGTATCCAAGGAAATGTTCAGGAAGTTGAGTGTGGTTCTTTCTATTCCCCCACGTTCACCTCCCTCCTTCCTTTCTTACTTGTCTCTCTGCCTTTCTCTCCTTTCCTAGCCTCATCATTGTCACCACAAAGTTGGATTTGAGAAAACCTTTTTTTTTATTTTATGAAATGTATATTAATGTTGTCTTTTAATATTTTAATTATGAAATTGATGAAATTTACTAAGCATAATGATATCTTCTATTATCCATGCCATGAAGTGTTTACCAAATCTCATCATTGTTTTATAGGGATGTATTATGTTTCATTGTATGTATATCGGTATTTAATGCATTACTTCAAAGAAAGAGAATTGGTTATCTTTATGTTTTTATGCACAATGGAAAGTACGGTGATAAATATATGTATGCATCTTGCTGTTCCTCTTTTGTTCCTTATTTATTATGTGTATATACCAAATAGAGAGATTGAAGTTATTTCTATTTGAATTTGTTTGAGGAAGTGTCATGCATTTTGCTATAATTACCTTGCCATCAAGTCATTTTTAACTTATAAAGACCTCTAGGATCGGGTCGAACTCTCCCTGTGGGTTTCTGAGACCGTACATCTGGATTGGGAGTAGAAAGCCTCCCCTTTTTCCTCCAGAGCTTACAAACAGTGCTCCTTCCACTTAGCAACCGGTCTATTCCATAATTCCCTATGCCACCAAGTCTCCCCATGGCTGAACAATTTTGCAACCATACCAGCAAGGTATGAATGTTCCAATCTCCCTATAACCTCTCCCACGCTTATTATTTTTTAATTTTGCAAAGAGAGTTTATGTGAAGTGATATCTCGTGGTTGTTTTAATTTGTATTTCTATTACAGCTAATGATTGTCAGCATTTCTTCATAGGCCTGTTGACCTCCTGGATGTCATCTTTAGTAACATTCCTTGCACCCATTTTTCATTAGGTTACTTGTAAGTACCATCAAGTTGGCTTTGCTCCATAGCTGCCCCACACACAAGAGAACGAGGCACTGCACGATGTTGTACCATCGTCTCAATGTTTCTTATGCCTGAGCCCATTCATGCAGGCACTGTGTCAATTCATACTCTGGGGAGCTTTCCTCTCTCTTCACTCTTCTTCCACTTTATCAATCGTGATGTCCTTCTCTAAGCAATTGGTCTCTCCTGAGACCTGGCCAATGTAAGATGAAGTTTCACCATGCTTATCTCTAAAGAGCCTTCTGGCCTTCCTTCTTCCTATCCAGATCAGTTTACCCCTGTAGCCATCCATGGTACTTTAAATATTCTTCTGCAGCTCCACAAGTCAAATGCATAGATCCTTCTATAGTCTTCCTTGGTTAATGTCCAATTTGAATGAACATATGTATGATACAATGGAGAATGCTATGCCTTGAGGAAGACATACCTTAGTCCTCAAATAGCATATTTGAAAAAAAAATAAAAAAAATAGGGCTGAGCCCTGGTGGCATAGTGGTTGTGCGTGGGACTGCGGCCCACTGGAACGGAGGTTCAATTCCAGCAATGGGGCTGGGCCTCCTACTCCCACAACCAGAGAGCGGTGATGCCCCCCTCCCTCCCAAAAAAAAATCTTTGTTTTTTAACACTCTAAAGAAGTCTTGGGCAGCGATTTACCTACTGCAATATGTCTTTTGAGCTTTTGACTGATGCTCCCATGAGTATTGACTAGGGATCTAAGTAAGACAACATCTTTGAAAACTGCAATTTTTTTCTCCATCTGTTACTATTCCATTTGCTGTTAGTCCAGTTGTGAGGATTTTGGTCTTCCTTATATTGAGTTGTAATCCATACTGAAGGCTTCCATCTTTGATCTTCATCACCAAATGCTTCAAGTCCTCTCAGCAAGTGAGGTTGTGTCATCTGCATACTGTATGATGTTAATAAGTCTTCCTCCAATCCTGATGCTGCACTCTTCTTCATATAACAGCTTCTCTGATAGGTTTAGTTGCTTTCTATAGATAGTTTTAATTAGTCTTTTATCTGATAGTGTCATTGCCAAATATTTTTCTCAATCTATGACTTCTCTTTTTATTATTTGGCTAGAGTCTTTTGATGTGCCTTAATATCATATTTTTAGAAAGTCAAATTTATCTATTTCGTCTTTTGTAATATAGGTGCTTCCATTATTTAGCCATGTATTTATGCCTTGTAATAGGGTCCTTACATTTGCTCTAATTTTTCATTTATGATTATTATGGTTCTAGGGTTTATATTTAAGTCCTTATTAGGTCTTGTCTCAATATTTTACATGGTGTTAGATATAGTTCTTATTTCATTAATTTGCAGTAGATAAGCAATCATTCCATCAAATTATAGCTTGAACTATTTACTACTTATTTAAAATTATAATAGTTCATTTTAATTCTTAATTCTTAAAATACATTGTATCTCATTATTAACAGAAGAAGAATATAATATTACATGAACTGAAGACATTCTTTGACAGTATATCCCATCATCTTTCATTCAATATTCAAAAAGCATTATCATGACGTCTTCCCAAAATAATAATTATTAATTGCCTCAGGATTGATAATTTACTATGTATTCTGGCAGAGCACTGCATATCATTATATTCTTTTTGTGTTAAACAATATCTATTTTTACTTTTCATTGCATTAAAAAATTATTGCAAATTAATAAGTCTTAATAGTTGCTCATGTTAATTATATTATACTCCATTATATTTATTTTGTTCAGCTATTATTAATAATATATTTTGAAAGACATTTTGTGGATAATTTTCTATGTTTTTAAAATAGTCCACAAATGCATATTGACAGGTGAATTTGAATTCAAAACTAAGTGATATTAATTCTTATGAAAGCATCTCTAATCTAAGTGGTAAGAATGCTGGTGAGCATAGCAATTCATCTGAAGTCGACATGTATTGGAATTGATCCTAAGCGGGAAACTCACTTTTTTTCTAAAAGGAAAAAATAGGCCAACATTTCATCATATGCAAAATTTCATTTCAAAGGCATATTTTTATTTCCTATACTCAAGCACATAAGCTTGAGATTAAGAAGGTAAAGTACCTGTTAGTGAAAAGAATAATTGATTTGATTAATCATGCCTAAATAAGTATTGAAGATGTAGTTTTATGTTGATGACACTACCTAAGAAGGGAGTTGCCTCTTGCCCCTTAAAGGTGGGCATTCATACATCCCATTTCTCATAACTCTACATCCAGGAATGGGATAGAAATTCTTTGAAATTGACAACCAGAGACCTACATCACATCAACATCCTGGAAGCAATCCTAACACTCACCGGGGTAGAGTGGATGAATAAACTATGTGTTAGTCAGACATTGGCATATACTCCAGTAGTCAAAATAAATGAACTATAACAATGTGCCATAACACGGATGAATCTTAGCAACAAAGAAGCTCTCAGTAACACTTTTTCTTTTCACTCCTTTCTAGACACTGAACAAGGGAGTGACTCAAAAGACTGGCTCATCCAAGACAGAAAAGCAAAAAAAAAAAAAAAATCTGTGAAGAAGTCTGCTGGTTTCCCATTCCTTCTCTTTTATTTCAGACAAACGAGCAAATTTGGAATCTAATGATCAGCTGAAAAAGATAATTTAAAATAATATTTGATGATAGACCATCATGGAATATTTTATAAGGATGGAATGAAAGAATGAAGTGTCTTTGCTAAATAACAAAGCACTCTAAGTTGGAATCTGCCCAGTTTTCCAAGCTTGAATCTATTGAGATCATTCCCGCTGATTCAGAGCAGTGTGGAAAATTGGATGATATTCATATCCATGTGTACCAGCCACAAGTATGCTAGTTTAGAATTGAACCAACTTTCAAGATATTCATTTTGCCTAGATTAGAGCATTTTCTTTTAGTGTGATTGTACATATTCGGGAAGCAGGTCACCTATCATTCACAACAGAGAGTTGCAGTTTGGGGGCATTCATTAATGGGAGATAGCTAAGTGAAACCAACTTAGTCTGTCCTTCCCTACCTCAGGAATTAAAATGCTTTTTCCCACTCAAGTAAACATATTTATTAAATTTCAAACTTTCTGCTATTAATAATCAAGTTTTCATAGATGTTATAGAACTTGAACTACATTCAGAATGGAAAGCAAAATCATATTTTCCCACACACAAGTATTAGTTACAACACCCAGAGCCATCTATTTTGCACTTAATGAATACAGTTACTTTGCGTAGTTTATTCCATGCATTATTTTATCTTTATATAAAATATACCTTATGTTTTTATATGTGGCAGTTTTGAACAACAACCTAATAATTTCCATCTCTCACTTTTATTTCTAAAAAAACCCTAAAATTTCTTGACTTTAACGAAGGTATGAAATAAAATGCTACCCTGCCGTGGGTATGCCATACAGATGTCATTCTGTCTTTAGTCTTGGCAGAACCAGCCTCAGGCAAGATTGTGAAAAGGAAGATTGACATTGACATTGCTGGTCCTACTTTAGGCACTTTCCCCCACCCCCACTTCCTTATTCTTGAGAATACGTCTCTCCTTATCCTTATGAAACTACACATCTTTATGAAATTCCTTGACCCCTGCCAATTAAATTTGCTCTAAGCAAAGGATTCATTCTCACTTGTTCATACCTCACTGTCAATTTACAGAAAAGCCTTACGTTACTCAGGGTTCTTGACATTTTTAAGACATTTCTCTATGGCTTAATAGATTACAGTGATTGTAGAATCAATGGCTTTGTCCCCTAGAAAGCCAGATCAACCACTTAAGTTGACTTGTTCTCTAAGGTCAAAGCCAAATTTGCCTCTCCTTTATGGAGAAAAAAAATGAACTTACCAAAAAAGTTTTTTCATGAGTACACATTATTGAATAAGTGATTCATGGCAAATTAGTGACTCATAGACCACCAATTAATTACCCGGTCCACTCAGTGATGATGGTGGTTGTCATCTTTGTG
Organism: Nesogale talazaci; assembly: GCA_004026705.1. NCBI lineage: Eukaryota > Metazoa > Chordata > Mammalia > Afrosoricida > Tenrecidae > Nesogale > Nesogale talazaci. Next base: position 9,810 of record PVJH01040003.1, on the reverse strand, counting down.
AATTGTCATTGTCTGCAGTTCTGTCTCTTAGCTTTATGACTGGTGTAGCAAATTGTTCAAACTGAGCCCTGTCAACCTTAATTGTTTCACACCAGAGTAGCTTGTCTGCTGCTGTCATAGCCTAGGTATTAATATTGATTCTAGTTCTCTCCACTGTCTTCTTGATGCATTTCTTCTTTCCACCTTTGAAAGAATCATTTACTCTATATTACTTTGCCATACAGAAACATATCAGTTTTCTGTGCCCATTAAGTGATCAAAACTATACTTAAATCCTATTTGAGGACCTCTCTTTGGATTTCTGAAAGGTTGACACTGCCCGATGCAACTATTTCAGTTAAATATGTTCCGACTTAACTAGAGAATAACCACTAGAGAAGGAAACCACCAAACACAAAACAACATTAATCTTTATGCTCAGAATAGTCTCAGTGTAACCATTCATTTCAGTAGTATCCAAGGGGAATAAAATAGCAGGTTTACCTGAATTGAAATAAAGCACACTATTTAGGAACAACATTCTATTGCCATTCTAATTTACTATTAAAAATGTGTAAAGTCCCAAGAAGAGGAAAATCCTGCTTTGAAAAGCACAAATTCATGATACACAAAGGATTACACTTGGTGTATGTGAAACAGATCCAGTTTGAGAACTATTAAGGAAGCATAAAGAATTTAGAAAAAATGCTATAGGGATATGGGAGTTTATTTACCCTGTTTTTTTATCTACATTATTTTCCACACAAGAAACACAATGCAGCTTTTCTAATATATGCATATTTCTCTTGTTGTTGCTGGGTGTTGCCAAGTCATGTCTGACTCACAGTAACCTTATGTGCAACAGGTCAAGACAATGCACCGCCATATATCGTCCTCTCAATAGCTCTTATGGTTGAGTGCATTGTTTCGGGGACTCTGTCAATCTAGTACAAAGAGGGCTTCCTCTTTTTCATCCTCCCTCTACTTTACCAAGTATGAGGGACCTTTCCAGGGACTGGTGTCTTCTGATAAAAAAACACTAATGTATGTACAATAAAATCCCATCACGATTGCCTCTATGGAGACTCGGTTGTGCTTCCAAGACATAGATGTTTATTCTCTTTTAAAAGATGTTCATTCTTGGGCGAGAAAAAAAAGATGTTTATTCTTTTGGCAGTGAGTGGTACTTTTAATATTCTTCATCAGCATCATAGTTCAAACATATCATTTTTTCTAAGCTTTTCCTTATTAATGTCCAATTCTCAATGCATATGAAGTAAATGAAAATGCCATGGCTTCAGTCAAACTTAACTTATGGGTTAGTCTGGGTAGACTAGAGAAGCAAATCCAAGGAGACTCATATGTGTATAAGGAATATATTTATATACAAGAACAATTGAACATGGAGAAAACATCCCAGCACAGTCCAGATCAAGTCCATAAGTCCTATATTAGCCCAGATGCCCAATACCAATCTGTAAAGTCATCTGCAGACTCAGGAAACACATACAACGACATCGAAAGCAGGACAATCACAGGCCAGCGAGTAGGAAGTCTTTGGATTCAGTGGTGTTGTAAGCATCTCAGTGCTGGAGTTTCCTCCATTTGACTTCTCCAGTCCCAGGGTTCTGGCTGCATCAGGACTGGTCCACGTGGCTTCCCTTCAGGGATGGCTCAGAGGGAGTCGACCTTGTCATTAGAGAATCTCTCAGAGAGTGAGCAGAGAGAGAAGATGCACCCAACCTCCAAGGAGGGAATACCTGCATTCACAGAATTCTCAGGAGAAAGTCATGTCCTCACAGAGGCCTCTTTGGCTATGACCCAATTGACAGACTAGACACCACCCCCCACACTTAATCCTCTCAAGTCCCAAACTGACACCAGATTATTTAACAAAAACAGGTAATAAGACAACCAACAGAATGGGAGAGGATTTTTAGCAACAACCACAACTTAGCTTTTAAAGTATCATCCTTTCTTTTCAACACCAAAACTCAAGACAATATGTCTTTTGTTTGCACTATGGCTCTCCCCCAACTCCCAACAGTTTTATTGGTACACAATTTATATATCATGGAATTCAATAGTTCAATTATATCAAGTCACCACTATATCAATCTTGAGCTCTCCCTCCCTGGTTAAATCACCTTTTACATGAGTGATGCAATCATAATCAGTAAAACATCTCCCTTTGGAATTATTGGCTGCTTGTTTATCCATATTCTTCATTGTATCTTGAGAAGTAGAAGGTGTGGTACCAAATGGTACCAAGTGCATTTTTGCTTTTCTTGACCCAAAGCATAGTCTTGTCTCCTATAAATATTTACTGGATATAAATGAATAAATATTCTTACATACTGATATGATCACTAAGCTAATAAAACTGAATACTTTTACTTGTTAGTCTTACCTTTCCTGTGGAATCCTCCTGGTCCTTTTCTTATAAAAATATTGCACTATTAATTTTTCTCTGAAAATATGTACTCTAAGATTTGGTGAGCAATGATAGTGGGTAGAATGCACACAAATGCAATGTAAACTAGAACATCAATAAAAGGTGGCATCAGAATTTCTGTCTCTTTTAAATTTTCATCATAACAGAGTGAGTGACTGCTGTGACTAATTTCTATCAAATTGTACTATAGAAATAAAGTGGACATTTATAATGATATCATTATAAATGAGGGGGAATGCAGATTGGGGACTCGAAGCTCATTAATAAGTGAAGCGACATTCTCATACAAAGGGGATGCAGCGAAGAGATGAGGCAGTCAAGGTACAGTGTAGTAGCAATGAAATGTGCAATTTTCCTTTGGTTCCCAAATGCTTCCTCCCACCAACTATCATGATTCCAATTCTACCAGACAGGTCCATTTAGACCAGGGGATGTGCACTGGAGTCAGAAACATGGGGAATTTAGGATAGATAATCCCTTGGGATTAGTGGGGAGAGTGGTGATACTGGGAGGATGGAGGGGTGGTGGAGTAGAAAGGGGGAACTAATTTCAGGGATCTACATATAACCTCCTCTCTGAGGTGCAGACAACAGAGGAGTGGGTGGAGGGACACATTGGACAGTGTACAATATGAAAAGGTAATAGCAATTTGTAAATTATTAGGGGTTCATGGGGACGGGGGGGAAGGGGAAAAATAGAGAGCTGGAATTAAAAAAATAACTAGAGCAAAGGGGGGAAAAGGAGCTTATACCAAGGGTTCAAGTAGAATATATTTGGAAATGAATATGGTGACGTGTACAAATATGTTTAATACAAATGATGTATTGAATGTTATAAGAGCTATAAGAGCGCCCAATAAAGTATATATTTTTTACAAAGAAAGAAAGTGAACAAATTGTACTTTATATTAAAACATATGAACACAGGGAAAACTTTGTTTTCAATGGCCCACTCATCATTTCATTGCTCACAGGCTCATGTATATGCCCGCAGGTGCCGACATACAACGTTCAAGGTTGTTGAGTAACTCGATCCAAGTTTTCTTTACAAGCATAGACTCTCTCATTTGGAAATGCAGTCTAAACTATGGTTTGGTTCATCCTGTGGAAAAGAAGTATTGGCTGATATGCTTTTCAAATAAGTAAACTGAAATGCAATGCATGCCTTACGGAAGATTCTGAAAAAATGACGGTAAACACATTTAAGTTTGCTGTTGAAGAGTTGAGAGATTCGTGACCTGTCTAAACAAGAGCAAAGATTTCTAGAATTACATGTCAAACATAGAAAAGAAACAGTGTAGGATGACATTAAAGATACTGCAGACTAATTCAAGACTGCTCAGTAGTGTGTAGCTCAGTTCTATTTTCTTAGAAGGCAGTGAAGTGGGGTAAAGTTTAGCTAACTCAATGGACATATTTCTTTACCACCAAAAGCAACTATCAGAGTTAATTCTACCAAAGATCATCATTTAATCGTGCCTTAAACACATAACTATAGTCTTGGGTTTTGTAATTGTATATGATTAGATAGCATCTCTTTTTTTAATTGAAATTGTTTTATTGGGGGCTCGTACATCATTTTTCACAATACATAAAGAAACAAACTGTGCCAAGCACCTTCACATGTTCGTTGCTGTCATCAATCTCCAAACATCCACCTTTCCCCTTGAGCCCTTTTTTTTTGGCTTTTCCATCCTTTCCCATCTTCCCCACCAACTCTCATCACTTCACAAATTACCATCTTTCTGTCATATCTTACACTGCCCGACCTCTCCCCCAAACCACTCCTTTGATTCCTGTCCTTCAAATAGGAGCCCATGTGTATATCATTGTAGTTGGTTGTGTCTCTCTACCCCACCTTCTCTCCACCTATCCAGCAGCTCCAGCCTCACCACTGGCACGAAGGGCTCATCCGTCCTGGTTTTCCCATGTCTTCAGGCCCCCTTTCTACTAGTGTACCTTCTTCAATCCATCTGGACTTGCAAATTAGATTTGGGATCATGATGGTTGAGGGGAGGAAGACTTCAGGAGCTAGAGAAAACCTATATGCATCATCACTGCGCGGCTGCCCCTAGACTGGTTTGTCTCCTTCCTGTGGATAGCATCTTTTCTTAAAGGTTCAGTTTAATCAGCTGTGGGCTTTTCCTTGAATTAGGATTAAGTTACTCTTAACATATCATACTTAGCAGTTGTCATCGAGTTCAGTCTAACTCCTCATTGTGGCAGGATAGACCTACATTCCAAAGGACCGTCAGTGACTGACTTAACAGAAGGAGATTTCCAAAGCTGTTGTCGAAGGTACCTCAGAAAGGACTGAAAACCACCAGTTGTTTCTGTATCAGAAGTTCTACCCTTAATATAAAGCGACTTGAAATCTTCTGATTTAATGTTTAGTTTGTTTAGTAATAAAACTTTTCCTAGTGTCCCCAAATATAAATATTCTAGATATAAGTTAATTGCTAATTTACACCTTATTTTTGTCAATTTATATAATGCCTCAAGAATATATTAGGCAATCAGCATCCAGAAATATTATTAACTTTGCATATGAACCTATTTCTTGATTTTACTCTTTAATTAATGGAACAAATAGCTTTCCAGCAAGCCCCAGTTTTGCTGTAATATCAGTTGACATTGCTTGAACAGAGAGCCTCTATTTAAGAAACTGACTACAGATATAATTAAAGATGAAAGAACTCATACACCAGTAAACCTGTACATACAGGAACTAGAATGTTGTAGCAATACTTTCTGATATACCTAGACAAATGTTTCTCATTGAATTTTAGAGTATTGATATTTGCTTTTAAAATAACTAATTAATTGAACAAGAAATATTTACTAAATTTTCACTATAAATCAAGACATCCCAGGTAAGTGATGAAGAATCTTCAAAGCAGACTCATCTAGAGAAAAGAAATTGAAAAGGTGCGACAATTAATATTCAAATAAACATAAAAGACAGTAAAGTTTGTTGTCTTTACTGTTAAATGTCTTCAATTCGATTTCCACTCTGAGCAACCCTATGTAGAACAAAGCATTTCTGCTTCTGCAGTAGCCTCACAATTGTTCTAATGTATGAGGTCATTGTTGCAGTCACTGTGTCAATTCATGTCAGTCAGGTTCTTCCTCTCTTTCCCCTGACTTTCTATTTCATCAAGCCTTATTTCCTTGTCTGGGGGTTGGTCTCGCAGATAATAAGTCCAAAGTAAGTGAGAGGTTTCTCATCCATCAATTCTAAGAACCATTCTGTTTGTACTTCTTCTAACACAGATTCATTTGTACTCTGGCAGTCTATGGGGCATTCAACATTCTTTACCAATTTCATAATAAAAATAAATTGATAAATAAATTCTTATGTGATCATCTTTATGCATTGCCCAACTCTCACGTGCAGAAGAGGCTGTTGGAAATACTGTACCTTGGGTTCAGTGCATCTTAGTTTCAAAGTAACACTCTTGATCTTCAATACTTTTCAGGAATCATATGTGGGAGATTTACCTCATGTGAAACACTGTTGAGAGGCAAGGGTGGATAGTTGAAAAATTAATTGACTGCAAATTTTTCTTCCAGTTCATAGTGGAGTCTAAAATCTTCCCTTTGCAATAAAAAACTTGTTGGAAAATAAAACCATTGGCTGAGCCCCAGTGACATAGTGGTTGAGTGCGGGACTACGGCCCACTGGTTTCGCAGTTCAAATCCAGCAGCAGCTCTCCAGTAGCAAGGCTGGGCCTCCCACTCCCACCAGAGGGCAGTGATACCCCCCCAAAATAAAATAAAATCAGTTCACACATTGACCTTCATAAGTACAGATATTCTATGCTTTATCAACTCATACAAAATGTACTAGGTGATTTTCTAAGCATATAGAGATATTTAGCTATATGTAAATCACTGTCTTGTCAAAGAGATGCTTCATTGAACACTGTGTAAAATGGATAAATGATGTAAATGATGTGCATTTCTTTTTTGCCTTGACACTTTCCCTTCTCCTTTTGAAATAGGTTTAAAGGAATGAGTGATGTGCTATTTATCTTGGTCCATGGATGATTTGAGACCTAACAGGGAACAAAAAGGAATGGTGTTCCTAAAGGAGGAACCCCACACCCACCCCACCAGATCTGACCTGATCTGCTCATTCAGGTTTCACTTCCAGGATCAAAAATAGATATTTTAAAATTTTCAGGACACTCAAGTTCTTAACTCATTGAGCAGACAAGCATAATAATGGAATTTCGAAAAATGTCACTAAACTGCTTTTGTTGTGGAGTAAAGAATTGTTTCTTTGCAACTTTCGACTTTATTGACTGATAAAAATTTTAGACTACATGTCATTTCAGTGGTTGACTCCATTCCTTGATGCAGCAATAAAAGGACAATAGCAATGACCTTAAGATTCCTCCTATGCTACCAGCTCTCTAATTTGATAAACTTTGATTCTAAACAGACACCTGACAAAGTCTTTCCAAGGTCCTCCCTCTCCTATGGCAATTTATTTCCCCTTGACAGTGTTCATTTTTCCTAAATTGCGTTTTAAACATTTCTATCTTTAAATATTTGACCTCACAGTTAACATTGCTGTGAAAAATGGAAGTGTAGTATTTTGATAACTGTTCTTTTTCTGGATATGTGTGAGTTTATCTTTCCAACTTGCCATGTAACTTGCACAAGAGCATAAACTTTCCATTACCTCACACTATTAACTGCAAATGACTGTAAGGGAAATGATAGCACACTGAGTAAGTTTGAATATTAATTATACGTTAATCATATTTTACATCATAAAATATTAGACATCAAGAACAACTCTACTCAGATTTTATGAAATTCACACAAAATGCAGGTAATTAGATGTAATTCAATTAAAACAGAAGAAAGCAATCCCATTCCTTTGTAAACACTGCATATTCAAGTCTCAAAATCTGTTACTTCAAGATCTCTAAATAGATCACTACTACGCCTTAAGATGGTCACTTCAGCGTCTCAATCTTTATTTTTTCTTTTCTATTTAAAACTGCTGCTATTTTCAATTTGTGGGTTTTGGTTTTTGTCCTGTTTTGTGACTTCATTGACCAAAATAGCAACCCTGACCGCTATGCCTATGGAATATTCATTAACAACTAATTTAATATCCAAGTATTATTCTTACAGTGACTATATAGTGTCTGGAGTCTTAAAGGCTTGAAGATAAATAAGCAGCCATGCAGTAGAGAAACAACAAGCCCACACGGAAGATGGACACCAGTCTGTCCCAGCACAATCATTACAGACAAAGCAGGTGCATAACAAATGTGACCAAGAAAGCTGATCAAGGAATCAAGGCTATCAAGGAATATAGAGTTTGGGGCCTTAAAGGTTTGAAGATAAATAAGTGGCCATCTAGTAGAGAAACATTAAAGCCCGCATGGAAGGAGCAGCCTGGGTGACAGCAGCCTGGGTGACCATGAGGTGTTGAGGGGATCAGCTATCAGGCATCAAAAAACCAAAAAACATATCATTGTGGATGAGGAGGAATATAGAGTGGGGACCCAAAGAACATTGGTAGGCAACTGGACGTTCCCTCACAGAAGGTTCTGTGGGAGGGAACGAGCCAGTCTGGACACAGTGTAGCAGCTATGAACCATACAATCTTCCTCTAGTTCTTAAATGCTTCCTCCCTGCCACTGTCATTTTCCCAATTCTACCTTCCTAGTCTGGCTGGACTGGAGGATGTACACTGGTACAGATAGGAACTGGAGACGTATGGAATCCAGGACAGAAGAAACCCTCAGGACAAGTGAAGAGAAGGTGGAGGGAAGGTGGAGGAGAAAGGGGGAACAGATTACAGGGATCTATATATAACCTCCTCCGTGGTTGATGGACAGCAGAGAAGTGGATGAAGGGAGATGGAAGATGGCATAAAATATTAAAAATAATAATAATTCATAAATTATCAAGGGTTCATGGGGGAGGAAGAAGCAGGGAGGGATGGGAAAATGAGAAGTGGATACCAGGGGTTCAAGCAGAAAGCAAGTGCTTTGAGAATGATAAGGGAAACAAATGTACAAAAGCACTTGAAAAAATGGATGTATGTGTGGACTGTGATAAGAGTTGTATGAGCCCCTAATAAAATGATCCTATAAAAAAGTGTAGGGGTTGAGTCCAACCTGTGAATCAGATTAAAGTCTGATACTGTCTGATACTGTCTGGCACTGCAGCCCTCACCCCCAACACACACACACACACACACACACACATCTTTCCCTTCCTGCTTGCTGATATTCATGAAAGCTGCTGGAGTCCTGCCATATTCTGTATCCCCCAATGTGAGTTCTTCCTGAAATTTTAGAAGACTCTTTTAATTTTTTATTCCATTTGGTAACAGAATGAGGAAACTCATCTAGATATTACTGACAACTTCACATCAGACAGAGCAAAAACCAGTTAGAATACTTTTCCTAAAGCTCTCTCAGTGGTGAGTCTGAAGTAGTGATTTGTGGTAGCAAAATGTCTTCTCTCCCCATGTCTACTGGTGATGGGATCGCAAAAGCATCTCACATTCTCCAACCTTCACAATGCCCCTCACCTGGAGAATGCAGCTGTTCTCTCAAGATGTCTGCGTCTTTCCAAAATGCTTTCCTATTCTCCTTGCACACAGAGTTCCTGTTGCGTGTCCTCTGGTGTATCTAAGTGATTTGCAATTAAAACATTAGTCTCATCATGTCTGTTTAGAATTTTCTAGTGTCTCACGAGATGACTTCTAGCTGATGCCTCAGCTACCCTCCTCAAGGATGGGGGGATTTTCCTGATGAGTCAGCTGGTGTCTAATGAGGCTGTGTTGTGTTGACAGCTAAAGTCTCCACCACAGTGATGGCGCAGATGGGCTGTTACTCTAAAGTGGGTCCGCGGGCGCTCACAGAGCTGTGCGTCCCAATGATTGTTGCCCACGCTCCTTGCACACAGATGGCTTCTCCGCTGTGTGTACTCTCTGGTATGCAAGGAGTGGTGACTTGTGACGAAAGCCTTGCCCACATTCCTTGCACACATCTGCCTTTCCTCATGTGTGTGTTCTCTGGTGCAAGAGAGATGTGACTTCTGATCTCCCTTTAAAGCCTCACTCAGCCTCTGTACACATAAGACTTATCCTCTGAGCGTATCTCTGAGGAACAAGGAGGTTGACTTCTCCTTAAGTCTTGTCCACACTCCGCACACACACGCGACCTCTCTCCTCTTCTTTCTTAGGCATAGATGATTGCCACTGACTTTGTTTACTAGTCAGTCCAGCCAAACAAGAGCCTTTCACTTCTCTCCTGTCTCTCTACTTTATCAAGCAAGATGCTTCTTCTCCAGGGACTGATCTCTCCTGACAACATGTCCAAAGTATGTAAGATGCCTCTA
>PVJH01040002.1:0-16006 GCA_004026705.1 Nesogale talazaci | reverse complement strand
ACTTGCACTTGAGCCTGGGTCAACCCATCTCATTGCAAGCCTTCCTCTGGTCCCTGCACTTCCATTCTACCAAGCAGGATGCGCTTCTCCAGGGGCAACATGTCCTGAGTCTGTCAGATGACGTCTCACTGTCCTGGCCGCCAAGGAGCACTCTGGCTGTACTTCCTCCCAGACAGACTGGATTGTCCTTTGAGCAGTCTGTGATACTGTCAGTCTTCTTCAGCATAACACTCTCTGCTCTGGTCAATAGATATAGACTGCCACCCCCACCCCACCCCCTACTCCCTCCAATTCCCTCCAGTACACCTGGCAAGGGCTTGAAAAGCTTCCACAGGTTCCTATAATGGGACCTTGATTGCTTGTCTCTCCAGCTGCGAGTACCCCCTCCCTGTTTCCAACAGCCCCCAGATCTTCCTTTGAGGACGCATGTCTCGGCCACACTACAGGAGCCTCACAGGGGAGGTGCGATGGGGCAGCAGTGGGATTCAGAATCAGTCCAGGGCAGGCACCTCCAACACAGTACACAGGCCAGGAGTCCAGCAGGCCATGGAGGTCCCTGTGGCACAAGAGGCTAACTTCAGCTATGAGCAGGTATTCATCTGTTTGTCTGCACTGCCCTCCCCACCCAACCAGCAAGTCCCTTGAAGACTGTGGCCCAGGTCTTCAGCCTTGCAACTCCTCTATTAATTAACAGCTCCAACCAGTGACTCAGTAAGCATCTACTCAGGACCAGATCCTACTCTCAGCACTTCACATGCATTCACATATCTTAATGGTTTCCCCAACCCTATAAAGCAAAACAAAAGCAACAATAGTTGCCATCAAGTTTATTCTGACTTGTGGGGACCTCTTCAAGGTCTGAGTACAATTGTGCCTGGTAGACTATCTTTTTTCATAGCTGTGTTCCTTCTGATTTCCAGGTCTTGGTCCCACAAGGCACATTTTGTCTCAGTGGATTTAGTTCAGCACCCTAATGGTAAACTGTAGAGCATGTAGCCCTCTGTGTTAGTCAAAGACTCCACCTCTACTGCCATCAAACTCAACTCAAGGCTGTCAAATCGGGTCTGACTCATGGAGACCTGGTAAAGGGTTTCCAAGTCTGTGAATCTGTACGGAATCACACAGTCTCACCTCTCACCCTTGGAGCGGCTGATGGATTTAAACCATCGACCTTGCTGCTAGCAGTCTAATGCTTTCCTGACAGTGCCACCCGGACTCCTATAACTGTCTTACACTCCCCAGTTGCGGACAAAAGGCTAAGAAATGAGTCCAAGCAACGAGTCTCCTTCAAAGCCCAAGCTCCAACCTTTCTGCTGCCCTGCTTCCCATGGAGATAAAGGTGGTTATGCAAATAGCATTGCTTTTGTTTCAGTGAATTTTAGACTATAGCATCAAGCCTAGCTTGAGCATAATTTTATAATTATTTTAGTTACAGAAGAAATAAGCCAAGAATCTGGGGTCATGTGTTGAGTATCACGTTATCACATTAAAATTCATTCAACAGGGCTGAGCCCCTGTGGCATAGTGGTTGTGCACGGGACTGCGGCCCACTGGGATGGAGGTTCAATTCCAGCAGTGGGGCTGGGCCTCCTACTCCCACTGCCGGAGAGCAGTGATGCCCTCCCTCCCAAAAAAATTCATTCAATAAGCGCCTAGTCATCTGAAGCAAAATCACATGTCTCTGGACACAGTGGAGTTCAGGAGTGTTCCACTCCCCACTTTACAGCAGCAGCAGGGGGCATTCGGGCTCCTTCTGGCTCCTCAACAGCAGGAGTCTTCTTAATTGCCTCAGTCCCACTGGTCACTGCAGACCGTTGGTCTCCCATGAGGACGAGGCTGGGAATGTGATGTCGGGAGTAGTTGTAGTGTCAGGGTGAGGCAGAGGACTACCCAGCGTCATCACTGGCTTCTCTTGTAATGGGCATCTCTTGTTTCTGTAGTCAGCCTAACCCCGGCAAACCATCCCCGAGTCCCTACAAAGGTCATAAATTCTAGACGCTGTCCCTATCTCATAAACTGAAAGGAAGGTCTTTATTATTTATGAGTTATTTACTCCTTATTGTAAAACAGATGTATTGTTATAAAATATATTATATCAAGGAAGTAAAAAAGTATCACTACCGTGGTTCTTGTTTTACCCCCTATGTACCTATCTACACACACACACACACACACACACACACACACTATTAACTACCTGAGACCAAGGATGGTTCGGGTCTGACATCATCATCTCCTCTCCAAAACCTAGCTCAGCAGCTCACGACTGATTGAATGGGAGTGGAGACATGACAGAAAGAAAGTACTAGAAGTGTGGAAGAGACAACCATTTCCATCCCGAGGACCCATTTTCTCCTTGTTCACAATGTCCCTATACTTTTGTTTGTTTGTTTGTTCTGTTTTTGTGGCATCACTGCCCTAGTAGGAGTAGGAAGCCCAGTCTTGCTCCTGGAGAGCTGCTGCTGGATTTGAACCGTCAACCCTGTGGGTCGCAGTCTGTTTTTTTTTAATTATTGTGGAATCTGCCGCATGAAAGATTACATTTACTACTTCTGGTATAGCTGTATCCAAACATGTGGTTCAATTCTGGGTAAATAACATCTAATCAAAGGGAGTTGGATGTGAGATTAATCGGGCAAATTGCTTTCTCATTTCTCCCCACTCATCCTTCCTGCAATCTGAAATGTAGATATAAAGGCGAGAGAGGCAGACTTTCTGAAGCATGTGGGATTCTGGATAAAGGAGGCCACACAATAAGCATAGCAGGGCCAACTGGTCAATTGGCCTAACATAGTTCACAAAGATGCTATTCTGTGTTCTACTTTGGCAAGCATGGACTGGGGTCTTTAAAACTTATGAGCAGCTATCTAAGATGTAACAATTATTGTCTCCCTGTCTTCAGGAAAGGAGAGGGATGGAGATCAAAAGACATGTACAAACCGTTAGTCCAATGAACTGACAGGCCACTTAAATAGACAGCAGTCTCCACAACCCTGAGACCAGAAGAACTAGATGGTGCCCGACTGCCACTAGCAACTCCTTTTTAAAAAGAATCATGCCAGAAGAGCCTGCATAGATGGAGAGAGAAATGTGAGAAAGAATTCAAAATCGTAAACAGAGACCAAATTTACAGGTTGGATAGAAACTGTAGGACTCCCAAGACTATGGCCCTTAACCATCCTTCAAATCTGGAACAAAATTCACTTCTGTGATAGAATAGCAAATAATCTAAAAATCAGTCTTTACTCATGGACAATGTTCGGAGAATCAGAAAAGAAGACAAAAGGAAACAGGAAACACAGGAAGGACAAAGGGCAAGCAATGATATGCTGAGGAGATTACAATGGATGTGTCGTAACAAAATGTATATGAATTGTTGGAAGCAAACCTGATGACCTGCCCTGTAAGCCTTCACCTAACTCACAATAAAACGTTGAAAAAAGAGCAGCAGAACAGAAAGACAGAGGGTTCAGCCTGGGGCTGAGATGACTTGGTGTGGGTCACCACAGACTGAAGTGAGCTACCATCAAACTCGTCTCATGTGACAGAAGACAATGTCTTGAACAGAAGCCACTATGTTGAATTTCCTGATGTCTGCACTAATTCCAAGTGCTCCAGGACTCAAGCAAGCAAGTAAATGAGTCAGAAAGCCCACTCAGCACCGGCACCTTCCCCACACAAATCACAAGGTAGGAGTGTCTCTCTTTGATCCAATTTTCTTCCCACTGTTGTTTTCTGGGAAACACAGAAGGGCATCCTTTTAAAAAATATATTTGTTTTTGCTGAAGATATTCCCATAAAAACACACGACAATTGATATCTGTTCACATGAACAATCCTGTGGTGTTGATGATAGACTTCTAATGGTACGACCACTGGCATTCTCTCTTTCTGAGTCTTCTTTGTCATTCACTTAAATTCGCTGCCCCTCCAGTTAGCATGGAATCCTTCTGAGTTGCTGTTGCCTGTTTGATCCCATCAAGAGAACTGTTTAGAAGGGCACTGCTCTCAAAGCCAAGGAGTGTGCTCATCCCTTCCTAACCAGGCTGTTGTTTGGCTTAAGGAAGACTTCAGGAGACATTTTTGTTTGAGGTTTAAATATTACTTCAATGCAAGCCATGTAGGGGGTTCAGCCAGCCTCACTAGCTCCAGAAAGTCTGGGTTCCATTAGAACGCAACCTTTTCACCCTTTGAGTCAAGATTCTTTCCAAGAAGACATCGGTGGGAAGAACGTCAGCAAACTACTCACGACCAGTAGCCAGACCTCATCTGCTCTTGCCTGGCTAATACAACGGACCGAGGCACAGCACTTAGCAAAGGGGAAATGGAGAGCAGGAAGAGAGTCACTCAACACTGATGCACTAAGACTCAAAAACAAACCTGCAAACTCACAGCCACCGAGCCGATTTCGACCCATTGCAACACAGCAGGCCAGAAGAGAACTTGCTCTTTGAGTGTCTAAGACTTTACATCTTTACAGGAGTAGGCAACCTCATCTTTCTTGCATGGAGCAGCTAGTGGGTTTGAACCTCGGACCTTGTGGTGAGCAGCTTAGTGTGGTGTCTACCGTCTGCCAGGGGTCCTAAAAGGCTCTCTTACTCAGTCCTTGTTCCTGTTTCTGAAAGTCAAATCTTTCTTATCTTTGTGGGACTCTCCCTTCAAGACCAGTGCTGAGAGTGGCAATATCAGGAGGGTGGGATAGACAAGGGGAACTGATTACAAGGATCTATCTATACCCTCCTCACTGGGGTATGGACAACAGAAAAGTGGGTACAGGGAGACTTCAGATAGTGTAATATATGACTAGATAATAATTTATAAATTATCAAGAGTTCATGAGGAAGGGGGGAGTGAGAAGGAAGGGGGAAAATGAGGAGTTGATACCAAGGGCTCAAGTAGAAAGCAAATGTTTTGAGAATGATGATAGCAACACATGTACAAAATGTGCCTGACACAAGGGAAGTATGCATGGATTGTGATAAGAGTTGTATGAGCCCCAATTAAAAAAAAGAACTAAGGTGTACCTGATCTACACCACAATATTCTTGACTAAGCATGCAAATCTAGCACCTGTAAGGAAGAGCAGAAAAGAGGCGTTTGAATTGTGGTGTGGGTGAAGAAGGTTGAATCAACTTGTCTTTATTATATTTATTTGTTTGATGAACTTGTTTGTCACTAAAGACTCCAAGTTTATTTCATAAAAAAAAAAATAAGGGAAGCAAGAAAATCATGGTTGCTTCTTCTTACCCCAAAGTTTTAAAGTTAACATTGTGTGGGGCTGAGCCCTGCTGGCGTAAGTGGTTGAGTGTGGGACTGCGGCCCGAGGGTTTGGTGGTTCAAATCCAGCAGCAGCTCTCAGGAGCAGCACTAGGTGCCTCCCAGAGGGCAGTGATGCCCCCCCCCCCAAAAAGTTAACTTTGTGTGTGTGTATAATAAAAATCAACCTTGTGTGTGATGGGAGATGCCAACATTGTGTGTGTAATAAAAATCAACATTGTGTGTAATTCGAGATGCAACAGACTTATTTGATAACAGACTTATTTGATCTAAACTATAGTTTAGATCTCTAAGTCAAGTGTAACCATGCAGGCGTTTTTCACAGCCTGGAAGGTTCAAATTTAAAGATTTGCACATGCACCATAGTATTAGTGAAGCTTAGTGGCAAGTCAAGATTATTATACTCAAGGATGGAATTATTAATTCAGAAACAAATCAGGCAAAACCCTAAATCAGTGTGCAAAATCACAACACCACTGTTAATCTGAGTAAGCCATGCCTCCTTATCTAGATGACCTTATCTTGCCGGAGTGACACTTCACCCCAGACACTATCTGCACCAGCCCTCAGAGTCCTGCGTCCCACGACTCTCCCTGTACCAACTCCCCTGCCAGATTCTCAACCCACCTTCTCCATGCAGCTCCAATGTCCTCCAAGCCCCAACCTGTCGGAACAGAATCCTCCTGAAAATATCAGCCAATAGTTCTTACAACCTCACACGCTGGATAGATCTACATCAGCTCATTCAATAACATAATAAACCACGGCTCCCAACTAACCAGCTGAGATAGTTAAGGTTTATTGTGCCATCCTGGCCAGCCAACACATGTGGGATTCATTGAAGGGCAGCGAGATAAATGGCTCGGTGAGCCAAGCTTTTGTCCTTTCTCGGGTCCCTCGCTCTCTGAGTGTCAGACCAGAATGCAGGTGCCTTAGCCAGTTCTCTGCTTCAGCTGGCTACGCTCTACCTACAAGACTTCCCTATGGAGAAGCCACATGGACCTACCCTGATGCAGCCCTGGGGGCTGAAGCAGCCACGTGGAGACCCTGCCAGCACTGAGATGCTGACACACTCAGTGAGTCAGCTTTCCTCCTGCAGTCAGCATCATTGACTGTGTTTTGTGAGATGGAGGAGGACTTTACGGATCTGTGTCGGACATATGGGCTAATGTTGGACTTACGGCCGTGAACAGCACTGGGTTGGGATGCCTTCTTAATGTACAGTTACCCATTATTTAAAACTCTTTTATGTACATATGAGTTTCTGTGGATTTTTTCTTCTAGTCTACCCAGACTCACACACCAGCAAAAGGTAAACCACGTTCCCTTCATTCTCTGTGGCTCCCCTGTCTTCAAGGGGGTGGCAAGAGAGGAGGGGGCGATGGAAATGGGCAATCAGGGAAGTTTTACCAAGGTGGCGTTTGAGAAAAGACATAGACGTGGGCCCACCTGGGGACAGAGGGCAAAGCCAAAGCACAGGTCCTGAATGGGGAGCCAGGTGGGGGGCTGGAAGCATGGTGGATGTGATGGGGGCAGAAAGAGAGAAGAGGGAGGTGAGAGCGGAGCAATCAGAGGAGATAGGGCTGGATCAGAGAAGCATCCCAGAGCATGGAAAGGTGGATGGCTTTCTCTGAACCAGCTCTGCCATGCTGTGAGCAGAACAGAGATGGCTCTCTCTCTCTCTCTCTCTCTCTCTCTCTCTCTCTCTCACACACACACACACACACACACACACACACACACACACTTTTCTCCTCCACCCTGCGCATTATATTTGTGAACCATAAATCCCTAATTTGGAGCTGGGAAATATTATGAAGGTGATTATGACATCTTGACAAGGGAAAGGAAGCAAGTTTTGTATCAAAAACACCTGACCTTTCTTCTCGGCTGAACAAGAAACTGGGCTGTCGGGTCAACAAACGCACCAGGGAAGTAGAGAGTACTGAAAATCACCAAATCTACGAGGTCAAGGGGCAGCGTGGGCTCAGGGATGGGGCTCCCAGGCTGGGAGGGGGAGATGGGGAGGGAAAGGGCAGAGGACTGTGCCTTGTGAGGCGCTCCATCCGTGTCACGACACAGCCTGCACATGAACTGCTGATCGGACCACCCATGTGCTCGGGGACCTTCACTCAGGTCTCAGTAAAGGGTTAAGGGAGGATCTCAAAGGCACCCAGACACAGCGGTGTGAGTGGAGTGGGTGCTGCAGTGCTCGGCACCCAGCAAGCCAGCACTGAGGTGAGGTTCTCCCTGGCCCAGGAGACACAGAGAGCTGACATACGTAGCACTGTCCGCGAGACAGGGTCAGGCACAGTGACAGGAGACTGGCAGGAGTCTGAGTGCCTATGGGCTGAGGCTTATGATGAGGACAGAGTCTCTGGGTATCTAACAGCCCTCGCCCCCGCAGAGCAGAGGCCAGCATGAGTGGCCGAGGCCCAGAGGTAGATTTGCCTTCAGACAGGCTTGACAAAAAGCCCACCCTTCTCAAAGAACTTCAGCCAGAGCATTTCTGAACCAGACTTGACACCTGTCAGTTCCCTAAATAAATAAATAAATAAGTCCAACCATAACTCTGCGTGTGCGTGTGTGTGTACGTGTGTGTGAGAGAGAGAGAGAGAGAGAGAGAGAGAGAGAGAGAGGAAACAGGGACAATAAAAGACTTTAAATAAATGTACAATTTTTATTTTGCTCACAAGAGAAATAGCTACTCTTACAGAATACTTAGAAAACGCATTTTAAAGAAATCATAGCAGTTCCACCACCACAAATCAACAAGTTGGCATAAAACTCTGTGATCTTTTCCAGTTTATTTATGTACTTTGAGCACATACATGGCGTTTCATAATCTAGGTGGGGTTTTTTTTCCCACGTGATAGACTAGAAGAATTTTTCCAACTTCTTAACTACTACTCTAAGCACGATGCTCACTGTCCTCAGAGCCTTCCACTCCAGACTCCCCATGCACCACACCTCGACTCTCAGACGTAAGGTAGGTTCAATTTATTATTATTATTATGAGCCTTATGAGTACTGTATTAATAGATAACTACTTCTATCAGCTTTAGTTCTTTTAGGATAGATTTCTATAAGGGGGGGTCCAGGGTGAGAGGGTAAAACATTTTTATAATAAAGTAGTATGTTTGTTTTGTGTGTGTATGTGTGAATCACTGCCCCCAGGTGGGAGTAGAAAGCCCAGCCTTGCTCCCAGAGTGCTGCTGCTGGACCTGAACCACCAACCTTGTGGGCCGCAGTCCCACACACAACCACTACACCACTGGGGCTCAGCCCAAAAGCAGTATGTTTTGAAGTAATATTTCACTTTTTTAAACAGCAGGTCAGTGTACAAAATCCTTGACATTTTTGCATGGAGGTCTCCTCTGAGTCTCCACAAAATTTTTCACCAACAAGCAGAGCAAGGAAACATAGGTTTAACCTGGTTATTTATATATTGCTCCTTTGATTGCAGCTTTCTAGCAGTTTACATTCACAAATATGTTGCTACACTTTCTGAGGGGGAGCCATTTATTGCAGTACCTACAGGAAAACACCACACACACACACAAACACACACACAAATTTAAAGAGATGATGCATATATTTTGGAGGACCCATGGGGAGCTTCTGACAGGGGACCTTTCTCCTAGGAATATTGACGAGGTCTTAGTGGCAGACGTGTGTACATACAGACAGCAACAACATGACTCTCCCTACATTTTCTTAAAGCCCAAGCCCAATGAAACGTGGGCAAGGTAGCCTGGAGAGGTGGGAGAGGGAGGAGAAAAAGAGAGGAAGGACTTCTCAGCAGTCATGGGGAGGTGCGCAGCCTGGAATGTCTGGAGAAGTGTGAGAGGGAAATACAGAAACCACTGAGAGAGAGAGAGAGAGAGAGAGAGAAATGGCGCCTGTCTTGGGTGGGATTCTGATCCTCTAAGGTAGGGGAATTGGGAGCAGGAGGGAGAGCACAAACTACCTTTGTTCCTTTCTTTTAAGTTTTATTCATTAATCTTAAAGTTGGTGGAACCGAGTCCTGGTGGCCAGGGCAGCAGTTCGAAACCACTTCCTGGGTGGGGGCAAGGGGGGTGGTGTTACGGGGGACGAGGGTTTCTACTCCCATAGGCAGTTCCAGTCTCAGAAACCCGACAGGGGCAGGTCTGGAGGTTGGATCACTCCTGAGGTTCCACCCCCCACCCCCCAGGGGCAGTACTCCACTTTGGGAAGAAGCACTGCTCCGCCCTGAGTCAGAATCAACAGATTAGCTGTAGTTTAACTATGGTGATGCCATCTAGTTAGTGGGCAGCAATGCTAACCTTTTCCAGAACTGTCTCATTTTCTTTACCTCATTCAAACATGGCCAGAGGCCCAGCATCTCCAACAGAACAGGTTGCCCTTACTAGCCACCACGCCCTATCCGGGAAGGGACAAATGCCAACCCTCTTCAGCTATTTTACTTGACTATGCCCCCCCCCCTTATGCTCCCATTTCAATCTTTTAGTTGTGAAGCTATGTCTAAAGAACAACGAAGACTCCTAAGGGTAATTGCCATAGCACTACGCGTGAGAGAAAGTGAACAGACACATGCTGTCCAAGTCAAAGGATTGTGCTTGGCTGCTTTTTCTAAGGAGATGTACTGCCTGTCTACAGAGGCACCCTAGTGACACAGTCCAGCCCTTCCTCGGCTGCTAATGGAACAGTGTGTGAGACCCGCCCCCCCACCCCCACCCCATGCCAGGGGAGAAGGTGCTGGCATTCCACTGCCTGGGGGACTCCAGCTCTGTGGGGCCATTCCGCTGTCTCCCATGGGGTGACTCTGGTTGGAAGAGCAATTCAAGACGGCACCTCAGGAGAAGAACGTGGCCGGTGTGCCTGCAGGCAGAGCTTTCTGCAGGCCCTCTGCCAGCCTCTCTTGAGCACTGCTGTGGCAGGACTCCCTTGACCACATCCTCCGTCTCAAGGCTTGCAGCTGCATGTGAGTCCATCCTTTTAGGGATGTTGCATGAGGCCCACTTAGTCTAACAACAGCATTGGCCAGTCATTGTCATATCAGTTCATCTGATTCGAGACTCCTTTTCTTGGGGATAACATCCATCTTCCTGTAACTTGTTTGCAACAGGAGTTCTCCAATTTTCCATGAGTTTGACTCCCCCTGCCCCCCATCTGAATAAGGAGGACCATAGAATAATTTAGGCATTTGAATTAGATATGTATTATATATATAAATATTATCACTCCAAACTCACTGCCAGTGAGTGAATTCTGTCTCATGGCTACCCTATGGGACAGGGAAGAACTGCCCATGTAGATTTCCAAGACCACAACTTTATGGGAGTAGAAAGCATCATTTTTTTTCCCACAAAGCTACTGGTGATTTCAAACCACTGACCTTACAGTTAACAACCCAACATGTAAACCCCTACACCACC
Organism: Nesogale talazaci; assembly: GCA_004026705.1. Classification (NCBI taxonomy): domain Eukaryota; kingdom Metazoa; phylum Chordata; class Mammalia; order Afrosoricida; family Tenrecidae; genus Nesogale; species Nesogale talazaci. Next base: position 5,309 of record PVJH01040002.1, on the reverse strand, counting down.
AGGGTTCTTGTGTGTAAGTGTGTGTATATATATATGTAGGTATATATATATATAAGAGCTAAAGGTATGAGCAAACCCCCTTTTCAACATCTGTATCATAAAACCTAGAGTCATACAAGATCTACGAAGAAAAACAGTATAATTCAGACGTAGTATGGAAAATGAATGATTTCTTTATTTTCATCCTACTGACACAAATATGTAAGCCTCAAGCTGAAATATTCAAGGGTTTTATGGACAAAAAGTTCAAGCAGGGCAGGAAACATTCCAAAGAAAAATGGGAGAAACACACAGTCCCTGTGTAAAAAAAGAATTGGCTGAGAGTAGTCAACATGGCAGAAGATAGCATGTCATCAAGAACCAATAGAAAAAGTCCAAGCTGCACTTTAGGCATTAGTGGGAAACAGCCACTAGGAATTGATGGAGCGCCAAGTAAGATGTTTCAACAAATGGATGCAATAATAGGAGCTCTCATGTGTTTGGACCAAGAAATCTGGAAAACAGAGACCTGGCTGGCCAACTGGAAGAGATGCCCACGGGTACTGAATTGAAAGAAAGGTTGGCCACCAAATGTGGAAATTATTGAACAATGTCATTAACATCACATGCAAGCAAAATGATGCTGGCGATAATCTGAAAAATGGTTGCAGCAGGACTTAATTCTGAAGAGGATATAGAATGGGGAATACAATTGTTTATGAAGCTGGGTCTTGGCTGAAAACAGAGACTATCAGGAAAATGTTTACCTATGTTTTATTGACTCCTCGAAGGCATTCTATTGCATGAATCCTAACAAATTATGAATAGCACTGCAAAGAATGGAAATTCCAAAACATGGGATTGGGCTCCTGAAAAATCTGTTCAGAGGCCCAGTGGCAGTTATTCAAACAGAACAAGGGGATGCTGGACGGTTTAAAATCAGGAAAGGTGAGTGTCAGGAATGTATCTCGCACCATACTTATTCAATCTGGGGCCAAGCAAGTCATCCGGGAATTGGTACAGCATGAAGAAGAAGACAGCATCAGAATGGGAGGAAGGCTCATTCACCACCTGTCAGATGACCCAACTTTGCTTGTTGAAAGTGAGGAAACACTTACTGATAAGGAGGGTTAAGGCCCTGTCCTCCACATAAAAGCAAAACAAAATCCTCACACGTGTAACAGTCATTAATGAAGGACACTTGGAAGTTGCCAAAGATGTCACGATACTTGAATCCACCATCAATGCCCCCTGGAAGCAGCAGTCAGGACATCCAATGGATAGTTCTAGCGGGAAACTCTACTGCAGAAGACCTCTTAAAAGTGTTCAAGAGCAAATAGGTGGCTTTGCGGACGAAGGTGCCCATGACTCAAACCATGGTGCTTTTATCCCATATACATGCAAAAGCTGGACTGTGGATATGGCAGGTCATAAAAGCATCAATGCCTCTGAATTGAGACACTGGAAAAGAGTATTGCATATTGGACTTTCAGAAGAATAAACATGTCCTCCTGGTTAAAAATAGCAGCCAGAATGCTCCTTAGAAGTAAGGCTAGTGAGACCGTGTCTCACGTACCTTGGATATGCTCTCTGGAGGGTCCCCTCCCCGGAGAAGGACACCGTGCTTGGTAAAGTAAAGGGTCAGCAGAAGCAAGAGGAGGCCCCTCCCTGCACGTATCGACACACCAGCTGTGACAGTGCAGCAGTATTTGTGAGAATGCTCTGGAGCTGGCCAGACGGGCACTGTTCTGTGCGAGTCAGAAGCCACACATGGAAGCCTCACAGCAACAAAAATGGCCCAGGATGTAATTTCATGTAACTCCAAGCACACCAGAGCCAAGGAAAAGACGAACCCCGAAGTTAAATACTTGTTCTAAATGCAGAAGGGACTTAATGTAAAAAGACAAGAGATATGCTCAAGGAATTAAAAGGGGCAGAATGTCTTCTATTACCACCAAGCACAGGACTTTAGATCAGGCCTGGGAAAGAAAAGAGAGACAACAGGTCCAGACTTGTTGCCACAAAATCAATTCCAACTCACAGTGACCTTGTACAATTGACTAGGACTGCCCTGTTGGGTGTTCAAGGCTTTGTGGACACAGACTGATGCCTCTTTCTCCCAAGAAGCAGCTGTTGGTCTCACACTGCTGAGTTTGCGGCTAGTCGCAAACTACCTAACCACTGCACCACCCGGTCTCTTTACCTTGGACAGCCATCACTAGGACTGCCCAAATAATTCCCTCAAGTCTGTCTTGTTAGTAGAAATAAAGTGATGTCTCGCTCATTACCATGAAAGCTCTCTCAAGCCAGCACCCTTGTGCTGAGTGAAAATATCTGCTATTGACTTAGTAACAGTGATGACACACAAACCTTTCTGGAGCTGCTCAGACCTGCTGTATGATCTTAGAGTACTCACTTAACCTCTCTGATCCCAGCAGGAGATGTCTTCATGTGGCATGAAGGTAGTAAATAGATGAGTGAACCTCAGGTCCTTTATCTGTGAAACAGAAGTAACCACCTGCTCTGCTCACGTCTTGAAAAGCTCTTGTGAGAAGACATGTCAAAGGTCCATACATGTTTTTCCCCCAATGATTTTATTGGGGGCTCTTATAACATTCAGTACATCATTTGTATCAAGTGTATTTGTATACATGTTGCCATCTTCATTTACAAATATTTTCTACTTGAGCCCTTGGTATAAGCTCTTTCCCCCTCCTTTTTAAAAAAATCATTTTATTGGGGGCTCATACAACTCCTATCACGATCCATACATACATCAGTTGTATGCAGGCCACATTTGCACACTTGTTGCCATCATCACTCTCAAAACATCCTCCTTCCATTGAGGCCCCCAGGACCAGCTCCCCATATTTCCCTTCTGACTGAAGGAACTCTGGTGAAGCCATGAACTGTGTGCTGAGCTGCTGCGGGTAAGGTCAGCGGTTCAAAGACCCTAGCCGTCCCATGGGAGAAAGATGAGGCCTTCTGCTCTCATAAAGCATATCATCTCAGAAATTCACAGGAGCAGGTCTACTCTTCCGCTAGGGTCACGATGACCAAGAGTTGTTTCGGCAGCAGGGAGTTTGATTTGGGTTTCAGTTTTTAAACATGCTAGACTTCTTGATCAGGTGTTTTGGACCGGTTTTCAAGAGAGACCAATCCCTGGAGAAAGACATCCTGCCGTGTCAAGTAGTGGGGCGGTGAAACAGAGGAAGCCCTTCCACAAGGTGATGGACAGACACGGGGGCAGCAGCAATGGTCTAGGGCAAGGGAACAATTGTGAGGACAGTCCCGAGCGGGCAGAGTCTCGCTCTGTTGTGCTTGCACTCGAACTTTCTCTTAGGAAGAACTGCTTCGGTGGCTCCAGACAACCACACCGATGCCGCCGCCGGCTTAGCACTCCCACACCAGGGGGTGCATCCCGGAGAAGCAGGAGGCTAACTTTAAGACAACGCAGAGTTATTCTTAAGAAGTGTTTCTCCAAGGAGGAGCTGAGAGGAGACGTGAGGCGTGAAGCAGAATGAGCCAAGATCTACAGGTCATCTGTGACCTGCTGTCTTCCTAACCCTGGTCTGCACCCGACCCTTCATCAGAATGCCAGCTTCTAACTCCCTGTTTGACCCCTCAAATCCCCCCTGTCTCTTCCCACTCCCCTGGAGGAGGTCAAGCAGAGCTCGGGTGAGAACCTGGCCACATTTGACAGAAGTGGAAGAAGGGAGGGTATATTCTGTCCCAGATCCACTTTCCTGTCCTGGGAGAACCAGGAATGGGGGATGTCACAAAGGCCACGAAGGGGGTGAAGGGTGCATTGGAAGAGTTCCCAGTCTTGATGTCTCCTGCCAGCAGGACAGGGCCTTCCAGAAGGCATGAGCTCATGTAATTACAGCTGTGAGGACAGACACCCACACGTGGAGACAGATGTCCGTCCCAGGCAGCTGGAAGCCGAATGGGTGACCCTACAACCACTCGGCCTTGACTTTTTCCCAGAACACACGACCAAGACACAAATGCAGAAGGGGACAGAGCAGCTAAAGGGGAACCACACACAGCCCTACCTTCCGGCTGCACTCGTGCTCTGTCTTTGTAAATAAAGCAAATTATGCGATTGTTTTTCATGGGGTTGAACCAGGGGATGTGGGGGGAGCCGAATGGGGCAACCAGTGAGCACCCTTAGTTGCTAACCAAAACTGAGGAGGTCAGCGGCCCTTCAGAGGTGCTGCGAAAGAAAGGCCTGGCAATCGACTTCCAAGTTGGCCACTGAGAGGCGAGGAGCACAGCTCTACACTATCCAGTGGAGGCTGTCACGGGTGGAGGGTATTTCACAATAGGTAGAATGTTTACTATTTTTACATTTACTTTTTTCCAGCGGAAATAGTTTCCTTTTGCCAGAAGAGAAAGTGAAAGAAACACCATGTCAAAATCTTATTGTTTCTCACAATCGTCTCCTTATCTGATAACAACATACACACACAGGGCTGTTTCCTGGAAGGTGAAAAGACTTGTTAATGAAGGTAGGGTCCTGGAGTCTTTGGATTTGGGGAGCAGGGAATTTGGGGACCACTTTCCATTAGGAAGAAGTCAGATTCCTTCGTTATTATACAACAACCAGATAATAGTGACTAATGGGGTTCTTGACGATGCCCCAAACAGGGTTCTGGGTTGGCTTTCCAGCCCCAATTTCAGAAGCCTGTTCTTCCTGCAGGGGCACTCACTGAACAAAGCATCCTCTCCATCACCAGGGCCACACCTCACTGACCCTACAACTTGTCTTTTTCGTCCCCTTTCCTTTCAAAAGCCTCCATGGCCTTCTGCCCTTAGGGGAGTTCCACCAGCATCATTCCTGCCAAAGCAACTTCCCCGTACCCAGTTCCCAGACACTTCGAAGGGAGCCACGGGTTTCCTGTTTTTCCAGGCCGTGGTGGCTCCAAAGTGGCAATCGTGTTCGGTCCGGGAAATTGAAGAATCATAAGTTCCGTTAATTTATGGTGGAGAGGCACTTGGAGAGGGTGCGCGGGAATCCAGGCGCACTGGAAAAAAGGTACTGCCCCTGCTTTTCAATCACTGCCAAGCAGGAAGAAGTTGATCTCGCCGTAGGTTGAAACTTAGTTTTCCCAGCAAGAAAATTTGCAGGCGGGGTAGAGGGCAGAAGAGGCGGAAAAGGGGGCCGGGCGAGGTTGCCAAATTTGTGAGCACCATGCTCTATTCTTAGTAATGAAAAGATAGCGGGAAAGAGAAAAAGGGGGGGGGCAGGACACAGGGATGAGGAGAGGAGAGGAGAGAGATATCCAGAAATAAGACGGTGGGGGACAGACCGAAATGAAACAGGTGTG